>CAJNDT010000002.1:1367922-1660422 GCA_905221615.1 Symbiodinium sp. CCMP2592
GGATGCCACGCAGTATGCTGTCCGATACTGTGAGTTTAACTACCGCGCCTTCCACATCATGCACTATGCCCTTGTCTTTTGAAGCAATAATGCATCATCATCATCATCATCACCAGCAGCATCATTGTAGTCAGAAGCACGAGTGAAGTGTAAAGCACATCATACTGCAATCCGTAGATCTGCAAGAATTGTGATGATCAAGTTTCTGTGACCTGCAGGTCAGGTGGCATCTGTGCTATGATTGGGAGCAGTAGTTCATCACACAGTCTTAGCAGTATTACTCGCAGTAGGGCAAGCTCCGTGGTTGGTTCTGCTGGCTCGAGGTTTAAAGGGATCTAATTAGCTCGGTAGGGCCAGCTAGGGGAGCGCTCCCCACGAAACGCCATGGCCCATGGCAACTTGTCCGACCTCATCTTCTTGGCCCTGGTCGGGGTCACCGTACAGTGGTTGGCCTACCCGGCCACCCTCTTCGAGGATCTGGGCCCCTTGAAGGCACGGAAATCTCAGTATTAGTATGAATATTAGTATTAGTATTAGAATTAGTATAGTATTAGTATGAGTATCAATATGAGTATTGGTATTAGTATCAGAACTAATATTAGTATCGTTGCCCCGCTGGAACTTCCCGGTATTTGCGGCCCGAAACCCTAAACCCGAGCTCCCTCCCCGGAGGCGCAGTTCAAGGCCCAGAGCCCCGACATGGAGGCTCTCATCAAGTTTGGCGCCGGGCTCATCCTCTTCTTGGGCATGACTCTCTCAGCGGTCAGCTGGAACCCCGCAGCAGGGCTGAAGCATCTCTTACTTTGTGGCTAATATGTCGTTGACGATTTAATTTCCGGCTTCCGTGTGCGCAAGAGACATGATTTCAAGACATGAGCGGACTAGTTTGCCTTTGCAGTGGATAGAATGCCGGAATTGAAGCCTCGCTGTGTGCCCACGTGGTATTGCAGGTTACGACAAGCAAAGTAGGTTCGGGGAAGCACGCGCCTACCACAGAATTCATTTCAAAGCCAAGCTGGACAAACAACGTACTTAGCGTTGCGCTGGACCGACCCTCTCAAGCTACGGTTTTTCAGAGCCTTGGGCCACGCGAGGTGAATGGAAAGATGGCGGGATTTGGGGCCTTCGTCACCATGGGCTACTTTTATGAGATTTTAGCAGGATACAGCCTACGAATCTCAAAATAAGTACTTTGGTAACCCTCATAATCCCATAAGGCTACTTCATCTACAGTGTCTTCAAGGCGGACGGTGAGGTCTTCCTCCCACGCTTGTTCTACGCCTATGCCGGAGTGATCCTCCTCGGGGCGTTGCACATCTTTGCGTTTCCCTCCAACCCCCTCCCACCGAAGAGCCCAGAGGTGAAGAACAACCACGGCAACTTCTCCGACCTCATTGCCATCAGTTTGCTTGGTGTGGCTTTGTCTTGGTATTTCTATCCGGAGCACCTCTTTCAGGACTTGGGCCCATTGAAGGCGCAGTTCCGCAGTCAGTCCGCAGACTTGGCCACCCTGATCAAGTTCGTCGCAGGGCTCATGGTCATCCTCTCCTTGATGCTTTCCGGCGTCAAATGGCACCTCGCCAGCGTCTTCGGAATCAGAGCTCATTGCTCGATTGATTGAGAACGTGTGCGAACATGTTATATTTGCATCACCTTGTCTTATATCATGCCATGTCTTGTTCCATACTAGTCTTAGCTATAAAGTACCTTTACTATGCTAGACTCATGTTATGAGGTGTCATGTTCTATTTCACGGTATGCTTCCTATTGTAGTTACCCTTCATGTGAAAGGTTTGTGTTATGCTATAGTACATGCCTTGTGTTGTGCGGTGTCATGTTACACATGTCTGAGTATGTTGCATCGTGCTAGAGACCTATACTCTGCAACATGCAAATGTCTGTAGGTTGGTATTTGCAGATACCATGTAACAGTCTCTGCGTACATCTGTGCACATTTCTCTATGTGATGTCCCGCAGAGTGTAGATATATACACATGCAGGGCACCATGTTCATACTCGTTTGTGGAGGCACGTACATATTGTATACATGCACCGGCGTATGTGCATGTACACGCATACATACTTTCATCCACGTTCATGTATTCACTGCCTCTCAATCAGCGTTGACGATTTGCCTTAACAGGAGGCACGCTACAGCCTCAGTATATACTTAAACTCCTTGCCTCTAAGCGACAAGTCTTGCAAACAGTTATTAGTTCGCAGATACACACTTTCATACGAAATTTTGCTAACTTACATACATATACGCGCTCGCACTATGTGCGCCTGCATACGTGACATACAGACATTCATACATACAACGGTTCAGACATTCATGCATAAAGGCATATTTGTATTTTATGAAGCCTGTGTATGAGATGTACACGTCTAGGTATATGTCTATGTATATGTATATGTAACATATGTACATGCACAGGAATCCCATCAACGGCAAGCTCAGTGGCATTGGTGGGTTCGTTGCCGCTGGCTACACAGCCTACAGCACGTACAGCGCAGACAAGGTTTCACGGCCCAAAGTTCGAAACCCTCGAAGCCCCAACGTACAGTGCAGAAGCTCTACTAGTAGCAAAGCAATTAAAGCCTGAACTAAACTCGAACCCCAAGACCTGGCCCTTTCAAGGAGGTGTTTGTCCCGCGACTTTTCTATGTGTACTCCCTGGTGATCTTCTTGGGAGCTCTGCACATCTTCGCCTTCCCTTCCAACCCCATAGTGAAGAAGGACAAGAAGGAGAAGAAGGAGGGCAAGAAAGAGTGAGCAGTCCATGGGTCGGACGATTTTGATTGGTCCCTAGCTAAGCTGAGGCCTCTTGGGCTTCAGTTGCGCATGCCGTCTTGCAGCTTTCGGGCATGCGCAAGGGCTGAGAATCATAAGTGCATGATCTCGCGAAAGACCACCCCTCACCTGACTCACCTGATTGGGCAGCAGCATGGGGAGGGCAAAACGAGCAGCTGTCTCCTGACCGCACGTTCTGTGAACTACGGGGGTGCCCAGTCGGACGTTGAATTTCATACGAAACTCTCTGGTTTGCAACCGATAATCCGAGGGATTCTCTTCAAAGGAGATGCCTGATCTCAGTCTTGCTCCTCTGGTTGTAGAAATTTCTGTCTACAAACTATAGCAAAATTCCTTCCTATGCTCGGAACAGCTGTTCGGAAGAAGCCGTCTTGGGGACCGCTGATGCTCACCATAGGCAAGCTTTCCAAAGTACTTAGCCAGACACTGCTAAGTTCCTATAGTCCTATAAGTAGCGACCCGATGAGCCCTCGACCTCGATACCCGCAAGACCTCGAAGAAAAAGCACAACTGAACCAATCAAAGCCGAAGTTCCCGAAGCCCATTCTTCGAGTCTGCAGGGCTGCGGGCCCCGTGGTTCCGAGCTTCTCCGAGCAGTGCCGGTGCAGGCAACCACTGCTGCTGCTGCTACCGCCACCTCTGCCACGCTGCTACTACCACTACCACTACCACTACCACTACCACTACCACTACCACTACCACTACCACTACCACTACCACTACCACTACCACTACCACTACCACTACCACTACCACTACCACTACCACTACCACTACTACTACTACTACTACTACTACTACTACTACTACTACTACTACTACTACTACTACTACACTACTACTGCTACGACTCCTACTACTCCTACTACTCCTATTACTACTACTCCTACTACTCCTACTAATCCTACTCCTACTGCTACCTACTGCTACTGCTACCGCTGCCACAGCTACTACTGCCAGTGCTACTCCTACTCCTGCTACTCCTACTCCTCCATACTCCTCCTCCTACCCCTACTCCCAGTCCCACTCCTACTCGCACTACTCCAGCTACTGCAACTGCTTCTACTACTGCTCCTCCTCCTCCTCCTCCTCCTCCTTCTACTTCTGCTCCTGCTCCTCCTGCGGCTGTTGTTGTTGTTGTTGTTGTTGCTGCTGCCTTTACTACCGCTGGGAGCACTACCATTCGAATGGCTTATAGCACTTGTAACTTCATATAGAGTTGCGTCCAATCGCCATCCAACCCCTTTGACATTCGTCTCATTTAGGGGTGGGGCGGGCTGTTATAACTTCAGCTCAGAAGCCTCGCGGCTGCCTAGGTGCGCTGGTTGCGCCGTTTGGGGGTCTAGCTAGTGGCAGCTAATTTTAAGGTCACATACACAAGACCCTGCACCACCTGTTCTTGCAAATGGCAGGAGCCTGAATCCACGAACACCCAAACTTCGATCCGCAGATGCTTGTCCGGCACTGACTCTGCTCCCAACTACGTCAGTGGCGGCGGTCCGTCCTGCGAGATGCCGAAAGCTACAGCTTGGTGTCCTGAAACAAGCCTGACCCAGATAGATCGAGACCAACTCCGCTTTCGCTTAACACCCCAGGCGCAGAGGATTTGTGTGTCAGTTTTGTATGTGCAGCTGTAGAAATATCAGTCGTGGCCTGCAGGGCTTGCATGCGTTGATGATCGCCGCCATCCGGCGAAATGAGGACGGCGTCAATTCTGGGGGGATGAAGAGCAAAGTTTGTTTCCCGAAGCCGTAAGCCGTCGTCAACTGGGCCCTTGTGATTTATCATGTCATCAAACCCATAAGTATTTACGGACCCGGCAGCCAGTTGTCGCAATCCGACACCCCGTAGACTCCAAACCAGTACTGCCAGTTGCAAACAATTGGGTCTCAAGGATGTCGGTAGGTTTCATCTCCAGGATCTCGGACCAGCAGCTCTCGCCACATGAACCAAGAGTACTCATAGTCTTGATAGTCAGAAGTTTAGCCGTGCTAATCCCTATCTGAGCACCGGAAAACCCTGGCACAAAGGAGCAATCATGACTGTGATTGCGGCTAGAACTGCAGCTGAGAGGGTCGCTTTTATGGCTGGCACGCCCTTTGTTTAGACTTTTCGATGCCTCCTATGCCTACGAGCGCATTCCGCTAAAAACCCAGTAGCGATTTTAAGTTAGTTTGGAGCAAGCCCAAAAATCAAAAAGCTTACCCTGAGCTTCATACGCACAACGGGATACCAAGCAATTTTGGCGGCTTCGGGTTTCGACGAATGCTTTCATGGTAGCATCCGCAAGCACCGGAATACTTGTTAGTTTTTGCGATTCTCTCAGCACATGTAGCAGTGCCCGACCATGGCAAGCATTCGCACCCACGGCATCGAATAGAGCCAGCATCGGTAGGGTAGTAATGGTATTCATCATCGTCATCATCATCTTTCTCGATAGACACGTACTTCCTATGCTTCCCGCCTGGACGTATCCTAGAGATAGCGGCTTCAGTTGTCAGACTGCCAGGGATCGGGGGTGCTTCTGCAGCGAATCCTCCGAGCTTGGGCACCTTGGCTTGAGTGCTTTCGGGGTGGTGCATTGCCGTCAGGTTCAGGGGATGCCGGGATGATTCAAAGGCACATACTTAGGAAAAGAGGTTTAGACATCAACTCGATGTTTATTCAAGCTGTTTATCATAATAGGCCAATTCTCGCCCCGCCTCCGCGTCCCACGCCCCGCGTCCCGTGTCCATCCCGTGCACACCGGCCCGCGGCCCGCGTCCCGTTCGCCACCTTCACTGTTTCTGCCAGCCACACCTTTGCCGTAAATCTGACCAGGTAGCGGTAACGGGGCACAGATAGTTTGCACTTAGGGCTCTCACTTTGTTTGGGGCTGCTTTGTCTTGGAATCTTGTGAGCAGTCATGAATCATGGTCTCAGATGTTTTGTCTCTTGCTAACCGGATGTTCAGCAGTGTCCTTTGTAGAAAATTGTCGCAAAAGGACCATTTGTTGATTCATTGTTGATATTTATCAATCGTGGCAACGTGCATACAGTTTCTTCGCCTGTTCACGCTAATTCACGTTGCCCTGCACAGCTTGCCAACATGTTTCTGATACATTGCGATGCGTAGGTTGCCATCACCTCTCGTAAGGACCTCTAGACCACATCGTGGCGTCCAGGTTTGCCGGCTGCTAAATGAGCAGGACAGCTTAGCCTTGCGCATCGCCGTTGAGCAGCGCAACATGGAGGCCTCACTGCTGAGATGCACGCTATGCACGGCCGGTGACAATCCTGATTGGTTTTGAGCATGCCGTGGGCGCAACTCACAGAGATTGCTGCAACATGGACGGGCACTGATCGGCTTAGGCTGACCTCAAACGTCGCCCACAGCAACAAACCAAACCGCAGAGACGCTTGGAGCCCCCAAATGCTGGATCCTGGAAGGCGCTACAGACGCTGGTGTCCCTAGGCCGGGCCGCATGGAACGAGGGATGATATTCCAAGCATCTACTTAGTAAGACTGCTCTGTAGGAACCTGATTACGAAACCCTGGCCCTATAACCCCAAAATAGTAGGATTCATATAAGGAACCCGAACAAAGGCCCACGGTTTCTTAATGAGGTTCCTACATTAGTAGACTTAGAGCAGCCACATGTTCCAACTAACCTTATGACTTTCAGGGTTTTCCTTGAATCATTCTTGGCCATGCCTGGGCTTTCCTGGCTCCAAATCGTTGCCAAACTGTCTTCCATGTGCTGATGAGATCTGATGAGCCAATATTTAAACAAGCCCTATGAAGAGCTACAACTGAGTAGCACGAACGGTTGAGAAAGGGTCATTATAATGGCTTTCGGACTTTGGCAGACGCCGCGAACCCGGCCGCAGAATTTGCAGCGTTCTCTTGCACCTCTTCCCGAAGCCTGCCATACTAAGTCTCGAACCCGTATTCAAAACCCAATCGCGGCAACACACACAATCAACAGACATATTTGTACGATGGGTTTTCTACATACATACATACATACCTACATACATACATACATACATCACAATACTTGGGTCCTTAATTGGTCGTTTGTTTGAGAGGTGGCATTTCCGCCATCATGTTGGCCACTGCGCTCATGGAAGAGGTCTGCTTGTGCGGCGGAGGAGGTTCAGGTTAAGGCTGCATTGTTTAATGAGAGTCCTAGAGTCCTAGAGCTGCGGAATTTTTGGGCTTGCTTGGCTATTACCAGGCTGTGGCAGCGACCAACAGAATTTCCCAGTGCTACAAGACGAGGTGTTGAGCTGGATGGTGCCATTTGTTGCAGCAGTTTTCTGAAGCCTATGATATCGGGAGCCACATGGGCGACACTGCTCAGGAGGGCGTCGCTGCCAGGCACTCTGCCAAGAAGGGGTTCGATTTGAGAAAGTCGACGATAGTCCACTTGTGAGGACGATGGTCGATGACTAGGATTGATGTTCGGAACGAGCTCTCGGCAAAGACGACCATGGCAGTATCGGCAACCACAACATAACATCATTTGCAATGGCAGCGGCAAGCACGGCAGCAGCAACAGGAGGAGGAGTGGCACTAACACCGACGGCGGCGGCAGCGGCAGAAGCAGCACCAGCGACAGCAGCAGCGCCAGCAGCAGCAGCAGCAGCAGCAACAGCAGCAACAGCGAAATCACAGCAGTAACAGCCGCATCAGCGGCAAGAGCAATGTGTGGAATAACTAGCAGTGATGTGGCCGACAGCCGCTCCGTATGCATGGTAAGACAAGGAAGACGGCAGCACTTTGGCAAACTCACCTACCAGAGATTTCCAGTTCTGCACCAAGCAAGGTACCCATTAGGGTTTGGAGCTACGGTTCAGGAGAACTTGTTGAGGTTTAGCATTCGAAATATTGGGTGATTGGTCAGCCGAGAAGGGCCTCATCTCAGCTGTCTAACAGAGCTCCAATCACGTGATGTTTGGTTTCGGCATTCTGCTTCCGACATTCCACCAGCACCAGTCTCTGCATTGGGGTGGTTCTCTAAGTCCATTTCGCAGACCTGCGGCAGGGAGTTCTCTGCGTTTTCGCGGCTTTCAGCTTGGCATCGCTTGCATTATCTGCGCTTGGACCTCCAGCAGAGCACGGTGAACGACCCCCGAACAACCCAGAATAACACATCTGTATCTTCGAAAAATGAAGCCTATGCAATCACACGCAGCCGGAGCAGCCACAGTATCCTGCAGAGCCTGCATGCCAGGGGCTCGGAGGGAAGCGAGTGCATCCTTTGCGCCGTCGCAGCTGCGGGGGATGTGGAGACCCTGCCAGCGGCTGAACTTTGGGGATGGGAATTGGAGCGACTAGGTGTTTAAGAACCGGCTTGGGGGTTTGTCTTTTCGTGTGGTTTCGCCACAGTTTCCAAAGGGAGGCTTCGCCCATCTCAGATTACTCGGAGACATGGTGAAGTTGAATGGAGCTTCTCGAGGAATCGAAGTTGTTCCATAGCAGGAGCAGTGATGGCGGGTCCCTATCACCGCTTTCACAAAAGCCCAGGCACCATAGTCAGACCTGAACCCCATCTGACAGGGACTGGGCGAACACAGGGGCCTTAATAATCAGAATAGCGATTTGGGGCTCATTGTACTACAGTTATAATGAGGACCCCCCGAAATAGTATTAGTGTTTTTTTCGCTCCTTTTTTCGTTTCATCGATGCCGAGGCACCTTTTGCTGGACCACCTCCGTGGCGGGGGCAGGACCTTCAAGTAACGACTTCTGGTATTCGGGGTTGTGGGTTCCGAAGGTTCCTGCAGCTTCTAGTGCGTTAAGCCACAATACGCCGCCAGAGTTCAGGGTTGTGGGTTAAGGTTTTACAGCCGGAGCATGATTTGCGTTTGCCGGACACGAAAGTGCCGAATCCCGTGGCCTGGCGTTGGGCCAGGCATAGAACCCACCGTCCTACAGGCTTCCTCAGAAGATTGTTGAAGCTAACACGACCTGTATAGTTGCCATTTGAGGTACTTGTGATTTTAGAAAGACTTCAAGCTTCAGATCCCAGGCTCTCTACAGAAACCCTACAACCCTCAACAATAAACCCTAAACGTACAGAGAATCCTCAGCCTGTGTAGCACAGAGCCTTGCATGACTTGAAGGACCATCGAGGCCATGAAGAAAGTGCACACCTCAGCCTCAAGACACACCTTGATATGGGGGCTTAAATAATTACCTATACTGCGCTGGGGGTTCCTTATTATAAATCGAATATAGCCGGCCCAATAAATCCTATTCTAATTACTGATCAAGGCCCCTATAGTACTTTTTTTTGATGGCATCTTCTTGAGAAGAAGTCGAGGATGTGCTGACTGGATAAGCGGGCTTTCCAGAACGGACCAACAGCTAGATTGCAGTCAGATCCGCGCTCCTTCTTTTAAATCGAATATAACGGCTCAAAAAACCCTATTGTAATTATTAAGGCCCCTGTAGTTGCAGGGCTCTAAGCTTTCCGGCGTCGGGCTTTGGACTCAGAGTCGAGGGTTTTACGGCAAATGATTCTTTCAAGTTTCCGCTCTGGTCTCTTGCGTCCGATCCCAAGAAGATCACAGCTCAACAGCTTCACTACGACATGCCACCATGCCTCTAACGAAAACGGAGCTCATGCCATATATTCTGCACATTCAGCGAGATGGCGCTCAAGTCGAGAGCCGCAATCAGCCCCCAGAGCTGGAGAAGGCCCTCCAGTACGCAATCCCAAAGAGCCGAAGCAACTCCTGAGACGCCACGACTCCTATAAATCCCCTAGAAGATCAATGAACGCCATTCTGCTTATTGAGGCCCCTAGGCCTCCTCTTCAACACTAAACCAACCGAAAAAAAACTTCAAGCCTAAACCCTGAAACCTGTGCGACATAAACCCATCATCCAAGGCCAGAGCCCTTGCGGCCCATCGCGGCTCGGATCCCTAGGTGCCCAGGAGGTTTGTGTTAGGGCCGCCTTCGGGTTTCTTTACGCGGCTTGTCGGGTTCCTTTAAAAGGGTGCTTGCCAACACGTTTTTGCTGGTCCCTTTCAGTTTGGAGTTTTTTTTGGAAGGTGTCGCTTTGGTCCTTACGGAGCTAGAGTCCTAAGTCCTCAGGGTTTGGGCTCAGCGTTAGAGCTTAGAGCTTCGCGTGTGTGCGGATAGGGACTGTGTGTTAAGGGTGTTCGAGTGGCCGAATAAGTGTGTTTCGTTTTCGCGGCATTGTTGACGGCGGCTATGGAGACAGGGTGAGTCAGGGTGAGATATTCACTTCATAGGAATGGGTTCTAGGAGAGTTTTCAGGGTGATAGAGCGCCTGGGCAACCAGCACGAGCATTGATTCCCGAGGCCTGGATCCTTCTCAACAAGCCCCACTGAAGCCCGCTGTGACAGGTCGAGGGCGGTAGAAATTCTTGAGATTTCCCGTCACAGTACCTTTGTTGTTGAAGCTTCTAGCCTTGCTCCAATCCAAGTAGCTCGCTTCGGCCCGACGATGGTGACGCAGCTGATGACAGTGACGACAACAAGAAACGAGATTCCGTAATGTCTGTGCAATATTGGATTGCCCCACGGCGTGCAAAGTGCACCGGACCATTGAGCTCAGCCCCACATTTTGGTTCCGAGGTGGTAGTTTCTTGCAAAGGAGCACAGTCGGCCAACCGAGGTAGCTCTCTGAACAATCGGCAGCTGCCGACAGCCTCGATTCTACACCATAAATTACCATAAATCTTTTGACCAGAGTGACGGCGGCTGAGGCCATGTGGGCACGCTGAATCTCTTGGGGCGGCATTTGGTGCTCGACTGAGCTTCTGCGACTTCTGCCACGGGCTGTGGCTTACAAGAGATTCGTGATTAATCTCGTTGGCATGGCTCTTTTCCTGTTTTGCGCAGCTGAATGTCACCGAAGCTAATGCAGCTCATGGACATGACTGGTGCCCTTTCTGGTCGTGGTAGTGATGATTGTGAGGATGATGATGGTGGTCAGTGGTGGATTTGGTGGTGATGATGAGGTGCGGACAGAGGGTTATTCTCAGAGCATGATGAACGTGGGTGGGGAGCTGAAGTAGTAGGCGGAGGAGGAGGAGGAGGTCAGCGCCTCCAAAATCATGAGCATCGTCCGTACGTGTGTGTCTCTTTGCTTTTGTGGGTGTGTGTGGGTGCATGTGTTGCTAGTTTGTTGCTGTGTTTGGTCGTCGATTGTTTGTTTTCTTGCAAGCTTTGTCGCTGTCGGCCGTGTCAGGGATTTGCTTCGGCTTTTGCAGCTGCTGAGTCTTGCCAACTGGCTGTGGGTGACGAATGCACTGAAGATGTCGTTTTCAGGTCGTCGAACTCTCCATGGTCGGGAACAACCGATATCGCGCAGGCCGAGTGGGTGAGATTGATGCAATACGGAAGTGACAGTAGTACGATTACAGTGGGTCGTAGTCCTGACAGGCTCTGGCAAATGTGTGCACGGCAAACAGTTAAATTCAGAAGGCCGAGACGACATATTCAGGAAGGCGTTTGCCCGGATGAAGGTTGTGAAATGCAGCTGATCCACCAGACCGGGGCCCACCCTGTTGAATTGCAGGGACCATCCTCGAGAAGAGCCTTCTCCCCTGGAGTAAGGGCTCTACAAGGGCTTTATGAAATGAACCTCGTGCAGGAAATAGTTCAAGCGTTTTGAGAGTCAACGCAAGGTTGCCTCTGTCTTCAGAGACAAGAGTCTGCGTTGAAGACACATCGGCATCAACCATCTACACGACATGAGGACGTGATGTTCTAGAATGTTTAGTATATTCTATCGATGTATAATTGCATTGAACATGTGGTTTAGATGATTTTTCTTCTTTATTTACAGTATACGTGATGACAGTGATGACTGTATGGTGTTTCTCGTGCTTTGCGTGCGCAATGTTTCTGTCTAACAGGAGAGCCATGCAGCACTATTGCCCTGGCTACACTTGAAAGGAGTGCAGTGAATTCATCATGTTTCTTGCTACTGTCCAGTATTGCCGACAAGCAGTTTGACCTCGTGTTTAAGACCGGCCTTGCTTTTGCTATTGATGCTGTTTTCGAATTCTGGAAAAGGAAACCGCAGGGAAGCCCGCTGCAAATGAAGACTATAACTCGGATCAGACAGGCGATTTCGAGGGCGCCATATGCGACTACCAGGAGGTTCACCGATTGCCATCTTCAGAGACGGGTGCATGGAGTGCCGCAGCTAGCTGAAGGACTAAACCCAAACGGTGGGACACAATGGCACTTGTTGTCGGGAGAGGCGATCCAGCTATGCGAACTTCATTGCTCTCCAGGCCTAGTGTGACTTCAGCCTTTACACAGGGTGGCCTAGTGTTGTCATGGCACGGAGATGTTAGTACTAGAAGTCAGTTTTGGTGACCATGGTAGTAGCCAGTCGTTTGCTCACGTCCGGAGTCCCACGGATCGTTCATGACCTCTAAGATGCTCACGAGCGCGTGGAAGTGTAAGGTCGTGGAGCCTTCATGAGATCCTCGGATATGTGGGAGCGACAGAACACGCCGATCCGACAGCTCCATGTTTCTTCAACCAAGAGAATTGAAGCGCCAAGCTGCTTGATCAAAAAACTGAAGCGGAAGCCCGAGCCGACCTGATGAGAAGCGTTCATACCTTGGTTTTGGAAAGTTGGGTTCTACTCCAACGCCCCAAGGTTTTCATCATAGCCGGACTCTCAACTGATCCTGTGTTTTGCCACTTGAGGCCTGCGAATGCAGTCCGTTCTTCCAAGTTCTGATTTTTAACCTGAATTATACCGAAGAGGCAGACTATGTAGCAAGTTTCAGCAGCCTGCCCTAAGCCCCGCCACGCATCTTGTCTTGCGTTGTTCTACTTTGTTTCTCGGTCCATGTCAACCCCTTCTTCTCGGCAGGCTCCTGCTCCAGCTCCCCACGGATTGTCACACAGGCTGCCGCTTTGCTACATTCTAGTGCATGATTATACATTGGCATGGACTGTATGCGAAAGTTTAGACACTTGAGTTGGGCCCCTGTGTGCTGATCCTCTCTGGCCATCTGCATGTATCACAGCCGAAAACAGTTCCTGGCTCGCCAGCGTCACCCTGCCTTAGACTAGCATGGACATGCATCGCCTGGAGTTTTCGAGTGCGAGCACCGGAACCCTAAATCATCCAGAATATGTTGTTACATCCCAAGCAGTGTAGAAGATAATTATGAACGCTTAGGGTCGCCCATTCCTCGGCCCGGCTGCAACGTATGTGCCGAATTGGTCGGAGGTGTTTCTCTACGGTAAGCACCCGGAGCCTGTATCGCTACCCCGTGAAAAGTTGCCTTGCTGAAGAGAAGTCTCGAGTCGACATCTTGCAGGCGCCATATATGGGTGGTTGCCAAAATTAGGGTCCCTTTTGGGGTACCCTAAATATAAGGTGCCGTACTATAATATGCCCAAAAAGGGACCATAATTTTGAGAACTACCCATATAATGCAGCAGTCAGACTGTACAGGGGATTGCTTTTGCGCAAGTCCTCTGCATAGAAGTGCGGTACTGTTACCACAGGAATTGGGGGCAAATTCATGGGTTCGCAGAGACGAGCGCGCAGGGGGGGGGGGGGGCACCACCAATTCCAAGAGTTTTTGTTGGGGACCTCCATGCAGGCATCCAGCGGCTGCAATGTTGACAACCTCGTCAGGCTGAGGCGGGAATACAGTACAACTGCCAATGATGCATGGGGAACCGTCTTAGACAAGATGTCGGGTGTGCTTTTAGCATTCCCCGGCTCATTCAGGTTACCTCTCTCTCTCTCTCTGTTATCTACCTATCGACCTGTCTAGTTTTCTACCATCTATCTCTCGCTCCTCATGCCACCATAAACGCGCACATTTGGAAAAAAGCTTCTGCTCCGAACACGATGGGACCGATTGGGTCCCGAGCCGTAGAACATCCCATAAGGGAATTTCCGAAAATTAAGGGGTACCTTTTGGGGTCCTCTGCTTTCAGAAACTCTCGTAACAGCCTCTCAAAAGCCCGATATTGTCGCGCAAATCTAGGTACAACCTCGCCCGAGCTCTCCACCGGGCAGATCGCTGGGCAGAGGCGGGAATTTGGAGGAATCTGCAGGGATTTTTCGCTTGGGGAACGTAAAGTTGTCAAGTTTATGCAGCCCGTGACTTCAAAAATGCTGATTTAGAAAATGATGCTATGAGGAGTCAAGGGGTTCGGTTTCGCCGTGTTTCGGGATGTTGGCTTTTGGGATGTTACTCGTGGCAAGGTTCACAGGTCTCGGTTTGCGATGTGGCCTCCCCTGTTGCCCAAAACTGAGGACCCGCATGAGGGAGGACCATTATTGGAGCAGCCCTCGAGTTTTGGTGATGTTCATTCGTTGCGGGTCTAGCCACCGCTATTAGCAGATCCGACAACGAACGCATCCGAACGCAGCAATACCTATGCAACTGTTGCAAGGGGCGTCTAGGTCGGGTGCTTGGACGTCAGAGGTTTCGGGTTCGGCCCCGACCTCTCCCCCATCACCTGAAGTCGTAAGATAGTCAAAGCCTGAATCCCAAGCACCTTGCAGTCGAACACACCGAAAGCACCAAGCGCCATATTCCAAAAGCAATGCTGGCCACAAGGCCCGAGAGCAAGCCACGGCCGTGCTGGCCTTGGACGGTGGGAAGCCCGGCTGAACCCGTGCAGAAGCCCAACCACTCTGCATCGTCAACATCATCCTCATCAAATCCGGTGTTGCATCGTGGCCCACGGCCCCTTTGGGCCTTTATGTGCCATGGCAGCCACGACTGGTCGCAGCTAAACCTGAGGCGAGTACGTCAACGCATATGCTCTCAGAGCACAGGCTGGTTCTGCAGTGCTCGGGGACGATGATATGTAACATTGCATCGTATCGCACAGTAAAGTTTTGTAAAATGCAATGTGCTATAGAAATATGGGAATCTACAAAGAACACAAGACACGCATATATATATATATACACATGGATATTCACATAGGTGGGTGTCAGGGCGGCTTCAAGTTTCGTGGTTCCCTCGACAGCTTGTGGGCATTGAGATTGAACGTTCACGGGGCACGGTCTGATTCAGACTTTAGCAGCAAGCTTCCAGATTCACAATGATTCACATCTACAAACCTACCCGCGCATCCTGCAGGGATTGTATGGCGTAGGGTTTGCACAAGGGGTGACTGTATTGTGACGTCTTCTGTGTGATGCAGGGTTGCGTGCAATCATGCAGTACTGCTTCCTGGCGGTCTTGGCTGTTCAGCAGAGCCGGTGTTCAAAAAAGGGTGTGCAAACTGCTGGACATGTAAGAGCCTGAAATCGTGATGTTGCTGCTCTATGTAAACCCTCTTAGTGAGGAGTCAAACCGACCATGGCAGCTTTCGAGGATGAGCCCACATGTGCCAACTGCCCAGATTTGAAAAGAGATAGGCAAAACCAGCTGTAGAACCTCAAACCGAACTGCGCCTACATTAGAAAAGCCCTTTGAGGAACTCTGAAACAGAGGTAAGTCAATCATGCGAAGATCCTGCCAGTCCACGGCAGTGTGTCTTTCTTGATATGTAAGCTACGGCGGTGCAAGCCGTGGGCTGCACTGCGCACTAGGAGACTCTAGTCCCTGGCGTCTTGCATACATCCACACACACATATGTACATATACATAGCCATATGTATATATAGGCATGGTTGTACGACGTCGAATGTGCTGTTCTCTGGTATGCTGTGTGTATCATATTTTGGGTTGTGCTCTGGCGTGCTGGGTTGCTTCGAGGCTGCTATGGCCTCACTCGATTGGGCCGCAGCGAAGGCTTCGCATCAGGGGTGGTGAGTTTGCCCATTGTGAAGTTACCCTAGTGTAGGGGCCGTACCAGGGCCGCACAACCGGCATAGTGGAGGGGGGTGGTTCTTCTTCAGGTTTAAGGAGGAGGACTTTAGGGTTTGGGTTCGTATAGGCTCCGAAACTGTACGGGGTTCTTGAGTTTGCTGGAGCCTGATCGCAGTCTCCGCCAGGCCTGATTTGCAACGTAGGTCTTGGACAATGTGTGCCCCTGGTGAGCGAGAGAGTCGAAACTCGAAACTACAACCCTGACCCTGTGCCTGATCGACCGGACCCGACCCCAGACCCTTGTGAGGGCAACCAACTTTGCAGGAGGATTGGGATCGACTTGGGCAGCTCGCTGAAGGAAGCCGGGGCCCCCACTAATGTCAGAAGGTCAACAGGCGGGATCCTCCTGGGGCTCGCAGCTTCAGTTTTGGGTTGATTTGGAAGATGCCGTTTCCCAAGTGTCGGGAGATTCAGTCAGTAGTCTTCAGAGTTGCCGAAGTGAGACGCTTGTGCGACCTGGAGCTCCAAGCGTGGTGCATGGCCTTATAAACCGAAGCCGGCACCCGAGCTAAAATGCGGAAGCATGCCAGTCAGAATCAGGACCCGGGACAAGCTCTGCTGATTTCAAAACATCATGGATCATGATGTCCAGCATCCGCATCGTCAGTAGCATCGTCGGCGTCTTCGTTATCGCCATCCCTTCCCCCCCGACAGCACACCATCACCACCACCTTCACCTTCTTTATCGTCAACATCATTTTCAGCAGCCACATAGTTATCACAAGAAATTCGACCGGACGCTGACATCTGAGGCACGCCTTCCCCGGCCATCAGCCAGGAGGCTCCCCACGAAGTCATTGCAATAGCATTGCATAAGAGGCTCTTGTGAAGGATACCGTAGTTATTTAGCAGCTTTAGCAACTTCACATACGACCGTCGCACGGTTGACAAGGATAAACACCCTGATGATGTGTCGTAGCCACCCCTGTCAGCGCTTGTGCCACCCAGGTGGCCTCCCATGATTCTGGCATGTAGCAGAGCCTTGATGCGGGCTGTTCGTGAGGACTCGTACTTGAATAAGGGTTGTGAAGAGGTGTGGCGATGTACTCCCTATATACGTAACCTTTGCATGTTTACAAGGATGTATGTCGGTGCATTGGGATTTCCTGTGTTGATGTGCCTCTGTTCTGTCCCAGAGGCCTCTTCTATTGCAGCTAGCATGATCTCACGGTTCAGGTTTACTGATTGGTGTTTCTCCAGGCCGAATCAAGGCAAACCGGAATTTCAACACCAGGACTCAACAACATCTGGGCGGAATGCAGTGCCATGGGCACCCACCATGGCATAGTTTAGATTCCACTCCGGAAGATTCTGCGACGGTAAGGTCCGTACCCCCGGGGTGCTTGACTGCTAGACCTGTAGCAGGGAGTGCAGCAGTGATTGTCATCATCGTGTGTTGATGTCGTGCTGCACAGTTCTTACTGGGGTAAGCTCCACCTGAGATCGCCGGTCGCAGGCTAAATACTTCGGTCCTTTGCCTGTGCCTGTTCCGCAGGTCCTGCGAGCCTGGCGAAGGCCCCTGGGACGGTGCTTTAGGCAACAAGCACTGTGGAACTGTTGCGTTTGGGTTCAGTTTATAGGTTTCAGTTAGGGGTTTCGGTTAGGGTGTCCAGTGTGATTGGCCTCATAGTGACTTTCACGACCAGGAGCTTCGCATCAGGTTTCAGTTTTTCAGGTCGGGGAGTCGCTTGTGACGAAGACACGAAGTCTGAGCTCTTGATTGAAGTACTGGCCCGCATGCGCTTCTAAGCTTGCGGGCGTTGGGACTACGCAATGTATGTTAAGATGTTGTAGTAAGCTGTTTATTTTGTCGCCTGTTAGTCAAGTACACGCACTGAGAAACTTGTAGCAGAGAAGGGAACTGCATCACCACTTTGCAGGGAACCCTAAGCTTTACCACTGAACAAATGGCACTGCCATCCCAATGCTGGGTGGGAGTTCCAAAAGCCTACATCCCGACACGGCGAAACTCAAGCCGAAAGGCGGCGGGACGAGTGCTGCAGGCAGCTAGCGCAGGAGTGGGCAATTCTTGCGCTCCTCCTACAGCGGCTTGTGGAGAGAGTCTGTGTTCAGGCAAAGCCACTCCAAGCAATCACTGGAGGCTGCTACAGCCTCAAAACCCTCAACCCGAAACCTGAACTACACCCCGCACAAAGTTTGAGTTCAGAGCGGCAGGACCACTACGACGCCCTCGGGCTTCCAAGACTCTCCAGCGAGGAGGCCTGCAATAGAGGCTGTACCTCTATGAGTTGCGCATGATTTTGTAGCTTCTCAGCCCTTCCGGTATCCGTTAACTGGCTGAATGCGGCTGCGCCCCCGGCATCTTTGCTTCAGGGTGCTCTGGCTGCCAGTTCGTCGTAACCGTGCTTCATCGTAAAGGATGGCCGTCAAAGAGAAGGTTCGGACTGCAGCCCAGACAGAACCCATTTTGCTTGGCACGGTGGCGGCTTCTACCGAGCATTCCTCCGAATACGGAATTGACTACGCGTACTGTGGTTTCAGTTTCGTTTTGTGCAACTCCCTTTCTAGACTTCAACCCGACGGCCCAAACATTGAGCCCCGTGCTTAGAAGCTTGATCATTATCCTTATAATGCTTACTGATCAGCTTCACATTGTCCTTGTTTGGTCTTTCTTTAGCTCGTCTGATTTTGCTGCGGTTTCTTTGCGTGGTGCCGACTAGAACAATGGTGACTTCGTGTGGCTGTGTCCGAGTTGCGAGAGAGTAAACGCCAAAAGCCCGGCCGTCGCAAAACAACCTGAGCTATATCTACAAGTGTATGCTGTTATATACTGTTATACAATATTGTATAGAATACTGTATATAGCAAAAAAATATTCTTGTTAGTAATAACAATAATGATAGTAGTAAGAATATACTTCATACATACATATATATATATACATTGTAGCCTGAACCCCTTTTGCCCTTGACACCTTTAAGCCCAGAAGCTTCTCAGGATGTGCGTCGTGCTTACAGAGACCTGGCGCGCCGATGGCATCCCGATAAACACCAGAACAGGCCCGGGATGCGATTGGCAAACGAACCCACAGAGCTCGCTACCCCTTAACCAAACAATATACGTGACACCACCGAGGGCTGCTCGTTGTGGTTACATATGGGTATCTCGTTGGTCAGAAGAAATGGATATTGGGTTCAACGGGTACAGGGAGACGGGATTTGAGAGGTTAAGAGTCGAAGCACAGCTACCGTGTGCCATCTTTACTGTGGTGGAGGGCGCTTGAAACGGTTCATCCTTTCGAGAGTCGCATGTAAGTCTTCGGGTGGCGCGGAAGCCCAGGAACGTGGATTTCGCTCTCTTGTTGGTTTGCTTCTGCGTCATATCAGTCATATCATTCTCCGATGCTTGCAGTAGAAGTACACACGCCGCAACCGCACAGACATAAGCAATGTGCCCCAAAGACAAAAACTCAAGTTCGCGATTGTGCTCTGCATTTGCCCACGTCCAGCGCGACACTGCACAACCCTCAACGGACACGAACCCAGGTCTTACCAACGCTTTACAGCCCGATTCCGTCAGAATCCCAAACGGATGCGCGTCGTTGCAAAATGATACAGATATGACATATCATATGCTATACCGACTTTTCCCTGCAAGTTGTTTTCTACAACATGCTAGAAGCTTCGGTGCATCAAGGGGATCCGATCTGCGGGACCGTGCCGCTCGCCGCTTTGGACGCATCCACCAGGCCCTGAGAGCGTCCTTTCTACTTTATGGGTGGCTGTCAAAATTAGGGTCCCTTTTTGGGTACCTATTATTATTATTATTACTATTATTACTATTATTACTATTACTATTACTATTACTATTATGTACCTATTATAATATGGCAGCTAATATTTAAGGTATCCCAAAAAGGGACCCTAAGTTTGATAGCTACCCCTATGTTTGCTTTGAGGCTACGGCTTGGGGTATAACCATCGCCCTTAGGAGCAGCAGATGTTGACTTGAGGGTTGTCCGGTCACCGTCAGCCGGGTCATGAGGTCAAGCTCGTCAGTATTGTTGCATTGCTACACTGTGAAAGATCCCGAAAGCTCCAGTAGATACAAACCTCTAAGCTGGCTTGGCAGTATTTGGAGCAAGTGGGAAGTTCACGAGCCGAAGGGGACATAGTGGTCGAGCCTTACACACAAAGCCCACCTCGAACTGGAAGCCCCAAAGCCTGAAACCCCAAATAGACGTAGTACAGGTGTATATATATAAGTATGTATATATATATATATATATATATATATTATACACCTATAAACATACATAGACACATATCTGTATCTATTTGTATGTATGTATATATACACATGATGATAAACACCTTTCCATTCTCATCGTACATTAGGTGTATTACATTATGGTGCATTGTAGTCTGGGGCTCCCACAGCCCGGAAAAGAACTCCAACAGCATTCACAGCACATTCCCATCTGGGCTAAGCCGACAAGGTCTGGCATCGAAAAACACAAAAAGCATTGTTTGATAGTTTCTGGGTTTGGTGTTGCGCCGCTTCTGCTCATGGGGCTTCACGGCACTTGAGGGTCTCATGTCTAATCATCGCCCTCTCTGGCGTTGTTTCTCTGAGTTTACCCGAACAATTGGCTTTTCTGGAGCTGCGAATGAAAAAAGATCGCGCCACGTCCCCTGAACAGGAACCGCGAAGCCCCAAACCCCGAACCTGAAGAAAAGTTAACGCCCAATGTTGAGAAGCCCCGGCCCCTGCAACCTTTGTAGAAACCTTGCAGAACCCTCGGAGCAACCTTGATAGAAACCCGGTATAGAACCCTTCAAGAAAACCCTTGTAGAGCAAACGGCAGGGCCCGTAAAGAGTAGAGAAGATCATAGACCCTCTCAGGCTTACGAGGTCCTCGCTGACGAGGCACCGGAGCATTTGGAGAAGTAGGGTCCTTCCTGGTAAAACTAGAAGACAATTGGCCCGAAAGCATCATCAGCGAAGAGTGTTGCGCTACGTCATAGAATCCAGTGTATAGGGTCATAGAGTCACCGAGTCAAAAGCACGGAGTCACGGAGTCGGAGTGTCACATACAGTCAAGAGTCGTACTGTCATAGTTCATAGAGTCATCGAGAGATAGAGTCGAGTACATGTCAAGCACAAGTCATAGTTCAAAGAGTCATAGAGTCATATAGAGTCATAGAGTCACAGTGAGACAGAATCATAGAGTCATAGTGTTATAGTAGGGTCATAGTGTCAGAGTGAGAAAGAGTCATCGAGTCATGGAGTCATCTATGTACCACGCACTTGACTCGATGTAGTTCTCTCTATGAACACTAATGTTCAGGTTTAGCGGGTTTAGGGTACAGTCCAACATGACGCAAAAGTTTTCCTTTCCTAGCTCCGGAACATAGACATCCCTGATTACTGTGGTTTCAACGTGACTCTATGATTCTATGCATGGTCACTTTATGTCGCAGCAGTAGTAGTAGTAGTAGTAGTAGTAGTCTTTTGTAGTAGTTGTAGTAGTAGCAGTAGCAGTAGTAGTAGTAGTAGTAGTAGTAGTAGTACTAGTACTAGTACTAGTACTAGTACTAGTACTAGTAGTAGTAGTAGTAGTAGTAGTAGTAGTAGTAGTAGTAGTAGTAGTAGTAGTAGTAGTAATAGTTGTAGTAGTGGTAGTGGTGGTAGTAGTAGTACTAGTACTAGTTCGAACACTCGACAACGCCAATCTCTGTGAAGGGTTGCAAGTTTCACTTCAATGCACATCAAAAGTAATAACTTTACCTCGCGTTCGTGCAGTCGACCATGCCAATCCCTGTGAAGGGTTGCAACATTCATCTCAATGCACATAAAAAATGCAACTTTACCTAGCGTTCGTTCATTCGACCATGCCAATCCCTGTGAAGGGTTGCAAAATGCCAATCCCTGTGAAGGGTTGCAAAATGCACGTCAATGCACCCAAACCCTGTGAAGGGTTGCGCGGGAACCCTAAAATGTGTAACTTTACCTAGCGTTTAGGCGCTCGAGGTGGCCAATCCCTGTGAAGGGTTGCGCCGCGCGCCTAAAATTCGAGAGTTCCAATCGCTGGGAAGGGTTGCGCGGGACGCTTAAAATGTGTAACTTTACCTAGCGTTTGGGCGCTCGAGGTGGCCAATCCCTGTGAAGGGTTGCGCCGCGCGCCTAAAATGTGTAACTTTACCTAGCGTTTGGGCGCTCGAGGTGGCCAATCCCTGTGAAGGGTTGCGCCGCGCGCCTAAAATGTGAAACTTTACCTAGCGTTTGGGCGCTCGAGGTGGCCAATCCCTGGGAGGGAAGGGTTGCGCGGGACGCCTAAAATGTGTAACTTTACCTAGCGTTTGGGTGCTCGAGGTGGCCAATCCCTGTGAAGGGTTGCATTCCCGATGGACGACGACGGTGCCAACCCCGGCTTTAGAAGAGAGATTAGATACCGAGATGTTAGAGTCAAGAAAGTAAGTAAGTAAGTCAGTCAAGTAAGTATAAAGTTCAAGTTCAAAGTTCATAAGGAAAAATTCATAAGTAAGTAAGTAAGTATAGAGTCAAGTATTTAAGTATAAGTAAGTATAGAGTGCAAGTTCATAGCATAGAGTCAAGTATCAAGTGTAGAGTCAAGTAAGGTATAGAGTCAAGTAAGTAAGTCAAGTAAGGTATGAAGTCAAGTAAGTAAGTAAGTAAGTAAGTATTTCAGGTATAGCATCATAGAGTCAAGTATCAAGTGTAGAGTCAAGTAAGGTATAGCGTCAAGTAAGTCGATTCTATGTCTGTCATCTATGTACTCATCTACCCGGCTCCGCACGGAAGAACCCTTCGCGATGCTTTCGGGAACTTTAGGTTTGGGGTTTCGGCCAGGGTGCTTCGAGACCTTGAAGGCTTCTTTGGGGTGTTTGAGGCTTATGGGTGAAGCTCTCCCGTGGCTGAAGACACGACTTAGGGCTTCGAGCCTTTGGCGGAGTTGTCACTTAAGTTTTGGGGTTTCGTCGAGCGCCGGCTTGTAGGTTTGGGGTTTGGGGGTTGAGGAGGTTGTGCAGAATCAGAATGGTCATACTGAGCCCTGTGATGTTGGCTCCGCTCCTTGAAGCGGATGCTGTGACCGGGGTTTGATATTGGTAGCTCAGGCACCTATTCCAATCATTCAGGCCCCTATATGACACGTCAAGAGTCCAGAGCGTGTGGGATACAAATATCGGAGCACAACGACAGTCAAGACACTCTAAAAACTCAAAATCTAACATTAGTAGTATGAGTACAAACTGACATATACGTTTGGACTCTGGTGATGCTCGGAGGCCACAAAGCGGCCTTACGACACGGAGCTGCTGCTGCGAGAGGCCAGCCCGACTGATACAAGAGTATTATAGCGGCCGAAATAAATACCCATACTATCGTGGTGTTCCTTATTGTAGTAGAATATGCCCCAAAACCCTGTTCTACTGTTAATGCCTCCACAGTATGTTTCTTGTCGGGGAGGTTCGGGTAGCATCATTGGGTTGTCTGCAAGCCAGGTCAGCTTGGTGCCATCGCTATGTAACGGTAACCCATGCTTTATACATGTACCCTCGTACTGTATCGAGCGGTATCATCATGTAACATCGGGGCCTTCATGACTGTCCTGATGGTGTCGACGACGGAACAGTGCCGGTTTGAATTTTGCATCGGCACATACATGGCATTGCTCGGACGAGCTCGACTGCAGTCTGAACCTGTAACCCTAGGCTCCAAGACCCGAAATTCAACACACGTTGATGGCCGACTCCTCTTACCTATACTATATGGTAGGGCCTTGCAGTGTAGCAGCCCCTAGAAAGACCATACGATTAGAACCACAGTTCAGGTTTCTTGCGCTCGCAATCTTCAGAATCCGAACTGCTACAGCTTCATCAACTTCATTGAACCACGCGCATTCCCCATCGAAAGCTTCTCGAAGCCGGACTCGAAGCACATCGAAACACGCAGATCAAGCCTGCAAAATCTGTAGGCTGCCAGACCTGCACCATCTTGCACCTATATCGCGAACCTTTAAGGCAACGAGGATGGCTAGGTCTAGGTATTTTATGACTGCGCGGTTTGTTTGCCCTTTAGACTTGACACCCTGCCATGAAGGCCATGGCTTACTGATACACGGGGTACAAAGGCGGCGATATCGGTTGTAAATGAAGCAGAAGTTAGGGGCCAAAGAAGCACGTCAGCATAAGCATTTTATAGGGATATCCCTGCCTTAATGGGCTCGCTCCATTATACCGGGGTTTATATGGGATATCCCTATCCTAGGTTTTGCTTATGTGCTTTTAGAAGAGTGGGTTGCAGGAGCTCGAGTGGGCCCATAGTCATACAGGTCCCGAGTAAAAGTGATCCTCATTATACGGACCAGGAAGCAAAATCCAAAAACACCACAAGACTTCTCAACTCCTATCAGACAGCCCGTTTGACATAGTATAGGATAATATAGTACGGTTTAGTATAGTATAGTAGAGTGTACAGTATAGTGGATCATCGTATGTTTGATAACTTCCTGACAAGGCGCGGCCTCTTTCTGCCGGCCTGGCCCCCTGGCGTCCTAGCCGAGGCCGGGAAAGGAACTCAGGGCTTCGAGATTCCCGGCGAAGTTGGGATGATTTGGCATCTGAGCGTTTCGGGATAGGTGTTGAGAGTTTCGTGTTTGGCATTTGACGCGAGAGAGAGAGAGAGAGAGAGAGAGAGAGAGAGAGAGAGAGAGAGAGCACCTGGAATGGCTTAGATCCTGAAACCCTGCAAGAATTGCAACCTTAAAGTCCTACTAAAGCCCAATATCCGAAGCCTTACAGCCCCAAGCCCTAAACCCTGTCCGAGTGTGAGCGCTGAAACCCTGCACCCAGGGAAGTTCGGTCGCATCTTCAGGGGTGCAGATAAAGCCCTATAAAAACCCGTAGAGCCAAAAACTTGGCCCTCATTCTTTCGACCTTGCTGCGGACGAGCAGTCTAGCAGGACCCCAAGCCTATCAAAACGAAAAGCTTCGTCTGTTAATTATTAATTCCTCTAGCCCTGGGCCCGAACGGCTAAACCCAAATTATTTAAATCATCAATCCTAAACCCCTGAAGCCGTATCCCCTAAGCCCCCAAGCACCTGCAGAAGCCATTAAGCTAAAGTCCACGCCCGTGAACGCCTCAGCCCCAAACCCTACACTAAGCACGCCTACGGCCGACGCCTCGAAGCCCAAAAACGATGAGGACCCAGCTTGGTTGACCAGCTCACCGCGCGAGGCAGCAACTGGCAATTTTTAGAGGGGTTGTTAAGGTTCGGGGTTTATGGCTTTATTTAGGGTTTCGTATGGCTTTGCGGGTACCATGTGTGGCATCACGGTCCGCAGGACTTGTTCAAGGCCCCTTTTTGAGCTCCTGTTCAGGGATAGTAACAGCGGCTTGTTGCGATTACGGGGTTTAGCAAAGTGCCGGTTCGGCTTTCTCAGCCCTTGCCAAGGTAAGCATGTAATTCACGATGCGGAGCTCAAGCAATGTGACGACCTGAAGAAGAGTCGACTCATGATGATCTCATGATGATTCACAATGCTTCACCTGCATTGTGGCAGCCGTTCACGCACATAAACTGGTCCGTCTATGTCCGTCTTGAAGTCGACAGCCAGGTGCTCAACTGCTTGAAAGTCCCGGTGGTGCTTTTCCGCGAAACAGAGTCAGCAGACGCTCGTTGCAGAAAGGGCGGTATGGTGCAATCGCATCGCGAAAACTTCGCAAGATAAGGTTTTCTGAGCTGACATGGCGTGATACCCTCTCCCAAAGTGGGTGGGTGAGTGGGTGGGTGGGTTCGGGTTTGGCCTAGGGGAACAATTAAATTCCCTTGCCCATGTGTCGACATGTTTCGTAGTTACGAGAGTCGAAACGGTAGACCTCCCATGCCGCCCTGTCGCGACGTCGCAATGGCATCAAGATCAGGAAACAGCAACATTTGCACGATTCTACATGTAGTCGAACCCCCGGCGGGCCACTTGCGCGCCATATATGGGCCTTGGATTCTTCTTCGTACAACTGAAGTCTGCATGCGAGGATCCTCAGACCCGCGACGCACATGCCCTGTAAGGCGCAACAGCTATCCAAGTCCTGAATGCTCAAACCTTTCCCGGTATTGTGACCCAGATCTGCAACTCACAATATCATGTTTGAGCATTCGCGTTTCGCTCAGCGAATCCACGTCACATGGAATGCATAGCGGTCATGGTTTGAGTGTGACAAGCAACATGTTAGCATCAGTGAGGGTGGCAGAATTCTGTGCTAACAAGTGCCAGCACAAAAGTCCTTCCCACATCACCCTTCATGGCACTCAGCTTTCACAGATCGTTTGAAGCATTCTGGGCGTTTTAAGTTCTTGGTGTACTTTTTGTGTAAAATTACCTCTGGTGTGTGTGTGTGTGTGTGTGTCTGTGGCTGTCTCTGTGTGTTTGTTTGTGCGCGTGTGTGTGTGTGTGTGTGTGTGTGTGTCTCGGCACGTTTGCCTGTCGTGGTTGAGATAAGACAAGATGTAAGACAAGATGTCCACCGGATAAAGAATGAAATTAGTTTCCATGGGCAAAGCACCTTCGGCCTGCTTGCTTGTTACCTTAACTGCACGCCGGGAGCCATTCGACATTGAGGTTCTTGTGAGCTCCTGATCACGACAAACTATTCTGTCCTGATCGCGATAAACTAGTCTGCAACACACTTTCCAGTTCAGCACAGGCGACCCAATTCGGCGTCCCGAATGACCGTCCTGTCTGCGAGGTACTGCCATGACAAGCGCCCGACTGAGTACGGAAGAGGTGCCGAAGCATTAGCTCTGATGTGGCTCCAGATCCTGGCTCACCCGGGAGCCGCATCATGTAGACACGTATCCAGAACTGCAACCCCATGCAAGGGCCCCCAGATCAAGCTCTGCAACTTGCAACCGAAAACTCTCGAAAGCGAGAAATCACCGAGACGCGATGTTGAGCTCAAGGCTGCAGACGGAACTGCGTTGCTGTGTTGACGGCGAATTCACGAGTTGGCTGTTGACCTCTCGTAGCCAGGGTCCGCTCAAAGTTCAGGCTCGCGTCATGCGCATTCAGATTTGCCAAGGTCAGTTTCTGTCTAATTCGAGCAACACTAAACCCTAAACCGTCATTCCGAGGTAATGTGTAGGTATAGGGGTCTGCAGACCTGGCAGTGCAGAGTGGACTCTTCTAGCTTTCGGCTCAATTGCCATGTTTGCTGCTACAGGTGTCCAGAACTCATGGGATTCCACCGTGAATTCCGTATGCAAGCAAAGTGTCCATGGGGAGTCGCGATTTTTTCATATTTAAGGAGCGGAGGGGAAAGTTGACAAGGGACCCTGGCTGTTGAGAAATGCCCAGCTTCCTAGGTGCAACAAAATTCACGAAGGTGGTTCGCCGAATTCGCCAATCGACTTCGATTTGGTAGACTCCATTGGTCCATGGTAGGCACCGTGACGGATGGCAACAAAGACTCCCTGCATCACAAGACCTGTAAGGCAGAAACCGCAACCCGGTGTCCTACCATGGATGTGAGCAAAGCTTCGGCAGGATTCTGAACATCCACACATGAAAGCTGGCACGCTTGCGTCATCTTCCCTGGTTAAGCATTACCTGAGGCTTCAAGGTGTAGGCCTCAGAGATGCATAGTGTCTCAGAGGGATTCGGCAACGGAGGCTGGCTTGGTGCTATTTGTGATCGGTCTTTGCAAGATCATGCTTGTCATGATCTTTCGCATCCTAGGACGGACGTGAGGAAGGTCCAAGCCTTTCGCGATTATACTTGTGCCACGAGTCATTAGTCATTCTCTGCCGGATTTGGCTCAAACGCTCGTAGTTTCAGTCAGGTTCGAACTGTGTGCCTCGAACCCCCGCGATTCCAGTAAGTTTGGTTTCGAGGTTGAGTGCAAGGTCTAGTGGTCACATGGAGATTGAGGCGTGAAATCCCAACCACCAGGAGCTGAAGTTTCTATTTGGCTGAGTTGTGAGACTGATCCACACTAAACGCAACTGATAGAGTTCATGTTGCACTGAGGCACTTTCGCCACGCCCCTCCCCCCCATGATTTGCTACAAAGTAAGACTTCCACAGTCATCTGTTTGCACCCCAAATGAGACAGCCCGGCATCTCCGTCTCTTTGGCGGCCGGTTCCCTTGCCTTTCGCTTCTGCGACGGCTTTGCCCGGAATGCATTGCTTGCGACACATCTGTCGCATGAAGGATTGTTCACAGCGAGATTTTTTACGTTTGCGTATGTGAAAGTCATTGCCACGATTAGTACGACGTAGCAGTCACCTAGTAGTCATAGTGGCAGTCGCCGGTGGCGCTGGGAGTACTGGTAGTACTGGTCGTCGTCGCCGTCGTAGTGGTAGTGATGGTGGTAGTGGTAGTCGTCACCGTCGTCGTAGTAGCCATCGCAGCAGTCGTCGAAGTCGTCATCGGGTGATAGTGGTGGTAGAAGTGAGCAGTCGTCGTCGTGGTAGTCGTAGCATGAAGTAGCAGGAGTACCTGTATTAGTAGCAGCAGTGGCAGCATGGCTGGGAGTAGGAGGGGGAGGATGACGAGGCGGAGGTAGTAGGAGGTTGTAGGACCTGGTAGGAGGTAGTGGTCGTCGTCGTCGGCCACCTTGTCCACGGATCATGTTTGGTCATCTGTTCCGCGCTCCAGATGTTCATACCTTTCAGCATGTGGTTCCCGCACACGGCTGTAAGTTTGGCATGACTAAGGAATCAGATCGCCCTTTTTCAGAGCCCTGGCTACATTACTGTTTCCAGTTTTGGCCTTGGACCACATGCCACTTCCTTGCGGAGTCCGGGAATCACGAACGACATATACATGAGCTCAGAGCTCATGACAATGGTCGCCAGGCTTTCGTACACGTCTCAGCCCTTGATAAGGAATGCCATAGGCTCAATTGCGCCGTGGAAGAGTGGCATGCACGGGCAATAACTGCTTTTGAACGAGTCATGCATCATTGTAACGTACGTGGCCGAAATCCGATGTCCCCGCCTACACCTGCAGATTTGCATCCAGGGGGGCAGCTTCACTCCTAACCCTTTGACCTCTGAATAATGCTTCTGGCCTATGACACAGCTGATCATGGTTGTGACGCTGACAGTTCTGACAGGTAGTGTTTTTGTTTGTTCGCGTTGCTCATGCACATACATCCGGCTCTCTGAAACAGCCACAGGTCTCTGGCAGGACTGGGAGCGAATGGCGCGCAGCGGGCTGCCAAGTGCCTTGACCACTTAGCGGTATGCACGTCATGTGGAAGTGGTCGACTTAGAAAACATGAACATAGCTTAAAGTCGACAGTGGGAACATTCCAAGATGTCGCTGTGCCTGTGACCTCAAGCGTTAGTCTCGGTTCTCGGCCTGCGAGAGAGTATCGTTTCCACAACCTTAGAACCCGCCAGCCCAGTACGAAGCCTCCTGAAAGAGGCTTGTGCGAGGGATAGCTGGGCCCCTGACTTGTGTGTGAGTATCCAGGGGTGTACAGACTTACAGATACACAAACAGACTGACAGATTCATAGAAAGATATCAGATAAGCTGCCTTCGTTTGCAAAAGCTTGGGCTAGGTGAGCTTAGATCGAGCCCTGAGTCCGGAAAACCACATGTTTCGATGTGTTTAATCCCCAGAGCTCTTGGACACCAGGTTCTTGTCTGCATCCTGCTCCGTAGCTCCGCTGCTAGTGGGCGCACTGCCGATTTCGGATACTTCGGTGTTCAACGTCGAAACTCAGCTGAATGAGTTGCAGTTTAACGTTCCGAGGTTGTGATTTAAGGACTCCGGTCTCCGGGCTTCGGATTGATCCTGCAGGAATGTTGAGAGGCAGGAGGCTGACCTTTGGATCTGTATGAATGTCGCTTCTTGACCACATCTGCTTGGTTTAGCGCGTTGCTCGGCGGTAACTGTGGGACGATTCACTGCAGCATTGAACAAGTTGGAAATTGGAGGTCTTCTTCGGCTGCTGCTTGGAGCTGCTTCCAAGTTGCATCTCAGATGGGCTGCCTGAGGGTGACTTGCACGGGGGCCCGGGACGTGAAGGCCATGGACGAAGATGCATTCCTGACAGCAGGTGATTGCCGTATCTTGGACACGACGATGTTGACTTACAGTTCTCGAGAACCCAATAAGCTGTGAGCCTTGATAATATAGGGGCCTTAATAAAGGGTTCCTTATTATGATTATAGTATAATGGGCCCCAAAACCCCATTCTGATTATTAAGGCCCCTATACTATAGAACCCTACTATAGTAGATCCCTTATAGAACCCTTTAAAAGAACCCTTTAAAGGAACCCTGTTCTAATTACATATATATCATCAAGACCTCTTCAGGCTTTGCATAGCTGCCACGGCGATCACCGCTTTACACGCGTGGCCGGAGTGGCCGACGAAGCCGCTTTGGATGTCAGAATAGGGTATGGGGGGGGTTCCTTATTATAGCACGAGGGGCTTTATACAACGATATATATATATATATATATATATTACCTCATGGGTTACTTCAGTTATGTTGCAGTCTACCTAGCTAATGCCTCAACCGCGATGGCCTGGGGTCTGAGAGTTTAGTGCCAGAGTCTGCTAGAGGGATCTCTCAACTTTGGCACATGGCGTCGGGTCGATTTGTAAGTGGAGCGCTGTTGCTGTCACGGTGCGTTCTTGTGGTCCAGAATTTGCATCGGCGACCGCAGAAACCCTGACCACCGAGTCAACGCTGTCATACAGAAATCCAAATCCTTTCAGGTTTTCCCCCGCCCGACCTACAATTCAAGAAACCTCTAGGACTTCCAGATAGTCCTCGGGCTGTGCAGTCCTTGGGGTTTAGGCTTTCGGGGTGAGAGGAATGGAGGCAGGACGTCAACCTCCTGTGGTTAAACCCTAAGCCCAAGACAGCGAGTGCGTATATGTACAGTTTACAGCATAGATGTATAATAATACAAGGTGCATATATACATATAGGTATCATGTATATAGAACAATCCATATGCCACATCTGTGCTTACATTCTTTAATGTCACATTGTACTCCTCCTTCTGAGGGGCTCCGGTCCAAGTGTGTTCTGCACACTCTTCGTCGCCTACTCGCTGGGATACGGCGCGGTCGTCAGTGTCATGCCGATGCTCACAAGGAGAGATTTGCACTAGGGCGCTGCAGGATACTCAGAATCGGCTTCATACTCATGCCACACATGGAACTTATCTTGCTGTTGGTACCGATCAGCGGGCCTTCTTCTGACTTCCGGCGTTTGACAGAAGACTTCGATTGCAACAAGTTTTCTCAAGCCCTGCGCTTTCACCGCACCTCAGAAGCCTTGATCTGCATGGAAGGGGCTGACGAACACTGTATCATAGAGAAGCCTCAGCGCGTAGTAGCATCATGTGGTTAGAGGCTACCCAGACATATAGTTAGCTGGGCTATATCGAATGTCAAAATCATTGTTCTTCCCGCACAGGTATCTGTCGATTCCTGTAGCCTTCCTCCCAGCGCTCCAAAAGGCCGTTCAAGCCAAAATGCAGCACACCGACACCGACCCCTGCTCAAGCCATTTTGGCTCAAGGCCGTGTCCTTGAGAGACGGGTAGAGGCCATCAGGGGGAGACCGTAGCTCGCTCTGAGGGTCTGTTCCCGCACTAGTCTGAGTTCCCTCTCCCTCGCCCTGGGGTGTGTCTTGTCTCGTCGTCTTGAGTCATGTCGGGAGCCTTGGCCGAGTTGAATGCTGGGCTTGTAGATACCGGGTGTGGAGTGCTTTCGGGGGGCGGGCTGCCGGGAGGTGCGTCAACTAAAGCTCCTGATGCGGGGGTTCAGGAAGAGTCCACGCAGCCCGCCTCCCCCGCTTCTCTCGAAGCTAGCCGAGCAGCACTTGCAGCTGCCCTAGGCGGGCCCCTGACTGTGAAAGAGCAGGATGGGGTGCGGGTCCTGGTCTTTAATGGAGCCGACGATGCAGAGAACTCGGGAGCACCTAAGCCAGGCGTAGGGAAACCACGTACAGCTGCTGAGGCGTCGCTAGGAGAGGCCAGAGATTCCCCTCACAAAAGACGCTCCAGTTCGGATGTAGTTACGCAGTATGATCTAACTGTGGATGATGGAGAAGATGTTAGTCTTGTACCAGGGCATGATGAAGAGAGTGATGACGATGAGTTGTCTAATGCACAGGAATGCCCCCCTCCGTTGGTAGGATCTGGACCAGGCACGCCAGCGCATGTTCGCAACACTGGATCCCCAGACTTCGGAAAGGGTCTAGAGGGGCATCCGTTGACAGTGGGGCACACGGGAGGGCTTTTGGCCCCACCGCATTTTGCAGGCTCACTCCCAATCGGTAGCACGGGGCCCCCTACCGGCACTAGTCCTGGCAGTGCAGTCAACAAGATTCCGGGACCACCAGGCCTGGGGACCGCCCCCACAACCCTTGAGTCTCCCAAGCCTCGGGCACACAGAAATCCTTCGCGTGCAGCTAATCCGCCACCACTGCCCCCTCCTAGTCACGCTCCCCCTTCTATGCCAACAGGGCATCAGGGCTCTGAGGATCCTCCGTGGCTTCGGGGCCTTCAGAACGACTTGCAGCGCCTAGTGCTTCAGCAGGATAATTTGTTGCATGAATTTTCTGCATGTGTAACCAATACAAAGAAGAATTCGGACTGCATTACTACCCTGCAAACACGCACGGAGGCGCATGAGAGACTTCATACCGAGCATGAGAGCCGTATTACCAAGCTAGAACGGGAGATTGCTGATCTTAGATCCCGACCTTCTTCGCCCTATACACCCCGTGGACCTTTAACACCGCGTGGAGGGGCACTGGGCTCCACTACCGCTTCCAGTACTGGGGGAAGAACTATCGATGATTTGCAGATTGTCATTGGGGGATTTGTCAATGCGAAAAGGTCTGAGCTTCAGGCGGAAATCAGGGGATTCTTTGAAGCACATGGAGGCCCGGAAGTTCTCAAAGAAGTGTATGTGCCATACTTACGCTCAAACATAGCGAGACTCGAACTCAATTTCCCTTTGCATGCCGACCTTGCGCACCGTCGTCGCATTCAAACACAAGTACTACAAGTCCTCAAGGACAGTTTCACCACTAAGTTAGCGGGTCAGCAGGCTAGCAAGTTGTGGTTCCAAAGGAACCGATCACCGGAGGATCGACAAATGATCCGCAGTATTCTTAGAACAAAGGATGTGCTGCAATCACTTGCTCAGCCAGATTCTAGGACTGAATTCGAATGGAAAGGTAGAGTATATCTTGACGGGGAGAACGTGCTGCACCATGTTTCCCAGAAGCCACCGCACGGAGAGCACTACCTCCACACTGATGTCAAAGGCTCGCACAACGGCTGGTATATTGACGCAGAGCATGTTGCACGATTGTTGGGACGAAGTGCCCATGATGTCTTGCAAGCATGTGAGTCATAGGGATGTGGCAGAGATGACGAGACACTAGGGTCGCAACGCGGAGGGCCCCGAGTGGCCTATGAGTCTAGGTTTATGGACCTTAGGGCCATTCACTGGAATGTCAGGGGTAAGCAAGTTCAAGATGTACTGGACACCTTAAATGGGGTTGTTCACCCTCCGGACGTCTTACTCTTACAGGAAGTAGGAGGTCTGGGCAAAGCAGGAGGTAATTCGGTGCAATCGTTTGAGGTATGGAGTGGAACAGAGAAGTATTCGTGCTTTCATGTGGATGCTACTGCCGGTTTTCGGCATGTCTGCATTGCAATTCGTCACCCTTTTGCAAGCTATGTGGCCGGTTCGACAATTCTGACTGTGGGCTTAGGGGTAACGTTGAAGCCTAAAGGGGGAAAGCCGGTGCACCTTCTCACCTGTCATTTGCCTCATAGCAAACGGCCGGATGCCAAAACTGTCTGGGAACATGGGATTAGGGAAATTGCAACCTTTCTGCAGGGGCCACACCCAGATGACGTCGTCCTTTTTACTATAGATCTAAATCAGGACTACACATTGCATTATGATACCTTTTCTGAGATGCCGCACTTCCGCACAGTGATTGCGCAGAATGATCTGCGCATGCAGGGATACGAGGGGGATAGCTGGTTTGCACGAGGGTGCTCTTCCAAGATTGATTTCTCCTTCTTCAGGGGGGTTGGGGTCGAAGGGGAAATTCAGAATCGTGAAGATTTGCGTCTAGGACTACCATCTGATCACAATGCTCTCTGCGTTACTCTTAGGGCTAAAACCCCATTCTTGAGACCCACGTATAGGCGCACCCTTTGCGGTAGGTTGGATGTTGATGTTGGGAGGGCCGAGGAAGCCTTGCAGACCCAGCTAGGTAAACCGTTCACTCTGGATATGCTGACCCAACTTCGGCAAGCCTCTGTTACTAAGCCGCCCAGCTTGCGTTATAGAGATCCACCCTCTGTTGTCTCGCTCATTTCTGCTCGTAAAGCATCAACAGACACTGAAGAACGACAGAAACTAGTTAAGGGTATTCATGAAGCCAGGAGGAAAGCCAAGGAAGAACATAAAACCAACCTCCTGTCCTTGGCACAACAGGGGGATAGGCGTGTCATCTCCTTCCTTAAACGAAGCGCGGCTGCTTCAGCTGCGGATGCTGGGTTCCTACAACGTGCAGGAGGTAGTCAGAAAGCTGTTGAATCGGTCAAACATTTCTATGAGTGTAAGTATGCCTGCGACGACCCCACACCTTTGGAGCCTTTAGTCACAGCCCTTAGAGAGAAACATTGCCCTACACTGCTCCAACGAATCACATGCACTGAGGTTTCCCTTCACCTTGCTAAACTTGACCCCAGAACCTGCACGGGGGAAGATGGGGTACCTTACACTTTGTTATCGCAAATTGTGCAGTCGCATCTTGGTTCCTCCTTTTGTGATTTTCTTAATGCCATTCTTGACAGCGGTGACATACCGCCGGAATGGAAAGTGGGGCGCATTAGCTTCATCCCCAAAATTAAACTGCCCGCCACAGCGGCGGATCTTCGACCGATCTGCCTTACGAATACGGTAGCGAAACTTTTCGGGCGAATTCTTATGCATCGAATGCGGTTGTACTTACCACCATGCGACCCGCTCCAATTAGGCTGCCAGCCTGGACGTCAGGCTATGGACGGAATTAATACAGCTAAGGCCGCTATCGCTGTCAGTAATAGGCTTGACTCGCCGTTGTGCTTTGCTAAATTAGACATTAAAGCTGCTTTTGATAGTGTTTCGCACAGAGCCATTGCGAAATACCTCCTTGAGGGCACCCCAAATAAGGAGTCCTGGGCACTTTGGAATCTGCTAACCTACAATGAAGTTCTCTTGGAAGTTGGGGGCACAAGCTGGAAGCAGAAATTAGGTAAAGGCATTCTGCAAGGCACCTCATATAGTGCTGAACTTTTCGGTAGGGTAGTGGCATGGACTTTGGCACCTATCATTGCACATCTTCGCACCCATGAGCCCGTGGTTGCGGGAGGTGTATCTTTCCCTCCTTTACTAATGTATGCCGATGACATTCTTTTGATTGGGCGAAACCCATCGGACCTACAAAACCGGCTTAGGCTTGTTCAAGCGGCGCTAGACGCAATCGGGTTACGCCTCAATCTGAATAAATGTTCAGTCCTTCGAGGCCCGAACCAGGAAGATTACGGTATTTGGGGAGCCAGGTCTTGCACTCCATTGAACTCGTATCCTATTTTTGTCTTCCTTGGTATTCCTCTTGGATATACTGTGAGCACTGAGGACACCCTCTTCCACTGTTTGCGCAAGAGCCAGAGTAGCTACTATGCCTTTAAAAAGATCATGGACTCCACGCATGCTTCACTTACGACGAAAGTCTCTATCTTTCAAACTTATGTCAGTAGCAGATGGCTTTGGGCTTCGCCTGCGGTTTTTCCTACTACTAAAGTCCTACGAAAGGTAGAGTCCATGCGCAACACCCTGTTACTGAGCCTTCTTCGGCTCCCTACAGATGGACTCCTAGACTGGGTAACTAACGAAGTTAGCCGACGCCGTGCAGTAAAGCATCTGTGCGAGGTTCTCCCAAACATGCCCCAATGGAGTAAACAATGGCTCACTCGCTTTTGGACTTATTGGGGGCATGCTGTCAGGGAAAATCCCCTCAGCCCTGTCAGACAGGTTATTGATAGTTTGCATTGGGTTCGTATTCGGAGGGGATATGTACGTCCTTCGCACATCATAGATGTTGATGCACGGAAAATTGAAAAGTGCTTCGCACAATTCAGACCTAGAAGTACATATAGGGAGTGGACACATGCAGCACAGGATAGAGAGGTGTGGAACATGCTTCTTACGTTCTGGGTTGCACATTGGGTCCCCTTTGTCCCTAGGGTCCCTCCGGCTGATTATTTTCTGGGGAAGCAACTTATTGCAGTTGGCGGGCTTTGGGCGTCACTTCGGCCTGCTAGGTGCCTCCCGTTTGAAAGCCCGTACGCACTCACCTTCAAACATGTTCAGCCGATTCATTCTGACTTCTGGAAACGGAAAGGGGTCACTCTTCTGCTCTTGAAGCAATTTGATGGAGGGTCAACTCTTGTTGTGGGATCTGCGGGATTCGACCGTGACACCATTTTGGTGACACAACTACCGAGCCTCTTTGAGGAAGAGGTTAGCAACTCCCTGGCCGGGCTCCTAATCCTAGCCAAGGTTTTGGACCTCCTCCGAACTCATTATAGCGGCGATGTGACGATAGTTGTGCAAGCACCGTATCTTAGTAGAGCGATAATAGCGGAACGTTTTGATTGCGCGGACCCTGTTTTGGTGAGCACGTGGCGTACATTGGAAGCTAGACACCACATTTTGTCATGTTGCTTTCTTACCCCCAGGAAAGTTCCACTGTGCTGCGCAGATCTTTTCGAGCCTACATATAACACTAACCCCAAACAAGTCCTTCAAAGATCGTGGGACTTTAGCACTGCTAGGTATGTTTCGTTTCGTGAATTTCTGAAATCTGCGAATCACCCGTAGGGGGGGGGGGGGGCAGGGCGGTCCATTTATTCCGCCGTGACGCCTTGCAGCGCAACACAATGAAAGTATTTGGTGATGCATGCCTTTCTGGGTCATTTATTTAGGTATTCTTGTCGCACTTGCAATTTGCATGTTTAATTAGTGAGAGTCAACAGGAATAAGACTGCAGGCATCTGAGGACACACCGTGAATTTGTAGGCGTGAGGGCTCGAACTATACCTTGCGCCACTACGCCTTCACGCTTTCGTGTAATACTGCAACATGCAGGCGGTTGTGCAATGGGTTGTGATCACGGCGATCACTCTCCTGTACTTGCTCCAAGTGACGGGTTTGGGAGCCAAATTGTGGAACCGCACCAAGACATTTTTGGGACGAGACGTGGATGATGTCTCGAACAAGACTGTGGGTCCGGAACCACCTCTACTGCAGCAACTCGGGGCTATGCTCCAGCCGGTGACGGATACTTCAGAGGAGTTAGTGAAAATGGTGAGTGCACTGATGGCGAAGCGCCCGCATCTGGATATGCTCCCGGATATGAAGGAGACCATGGATCAGATCCAAGACCGCCTCACCAACGGGGTCTCCATAGTTACAAACGCCTCGCGGGAGACGGAGCGGTCCCAAATGGTCACGCTGCACAATGATGTGGTGGACGTGGGCAAAGGGCAAGCAGCCCTGGCAGCGGAGCACAAACAGGTGCTGGCTCACACACAGGAGGCGGCACGTCTGCTCAAGGGCACCCATGGCCTGGAGCCTATTTTCCAGCACATCACTGGAGTGATGCAGTGTGTGAAGCAATTAGGGCCAAACCTGTCCCGTTTGATGGGCGGGGATATGACCGAAATTAAGAATGCACTGCAGAGGGTAGAGGACCAGAATGCAGCAATGTGCACGAAAATTAATGAATTAGATGCGAAGTTGAACAGAGCACTTGAGATTCTTGAGGAATTCAACCAGCAGGCAACTCCGCATGCTCAGGAGCCCTCTGAGGCACCTGACCCCGTACAGCCTGCGCAACCTGTTCCTCCGGCTAGGACTCTCCATCCCGGTAGCCCTGCTCCCTCGCAATCCCCCGATTTGCATATTCCGCCTTATGTCCCTAATACCCCAACTGGAGGTGGAGCCCAGCCATTGAACCTCGTTGCAGCGCTTGGAGGGGACCCACAGGGTCGGCCCTCGCTCGGACAAGATCCGATGCAAGCCATGCATCTGTTCATGGAAATGTGGCGCACTATGCATGGTAGCCAGCCCTCTAGCCCGTATCGGTAGGTGCTTTTTCTGTATTGCGGTGTAAGCTTGCCTTTGTTTGGTTTTTCCTAGGCGCCCGACTGCACGTGTGTGAATTCAATGCATGAGAATTTGTTTAATGCACGGAGGATGCTCGTAAGTGGCGTCTGAAGCCTGCATGAGTGCATGCTACACTCTGCCTGCATGTGCGACCCACAGCGACTGAGAATACAGTCTGCAAAACAAACCCGCCCGAGCGGTCCTTCCTAGGCCCCAACGCCTTTCTTATAATGTATCTACACTGCCTTTGCAGCTGTCAGCCTCGAAACAACACATTACCCACCCAAGCTCGGGATGGGCGATGTTCACGAACTGGATGATGGGCTAAATGAAGGGTCATTTTGGCACATTGGTCTTGCCTTCGGGATCATTATCTTCGCGCATGGTCTCTTCAGTTTCGGTAAATGGGTTTTCGTTGTGGGTAACAGCTTGTACGAATTTATGATTTCGCGCCTTGTAGTCTCGGTTGAAGCTGATCAGGAAAGGACGGATGCTGTATCACGTATTGACCGTCGGGTTACTAAGCTCGAATACCAGCTTTATGATATTAAAGAGTTCCTCCTGAAGCTCGAAATCGAGATGAGAGACCTTAAGGCAACTGCAACCGAGGCCATTAATTTGCCCAACAATGTGTGTGAGGTCCTGGTAGACATAGAAGACTCCATGAAGACCCTGGCACCCAAACTTGGGAGATTGGTAGGTACGGTCAAGCATCGAGTGGACAATCAGAATTCTGTATTGCAGTGCATGTATTACTCACTGGATGAACAGTTCCTGTTACTCTGCGATGTAGCCAATATCCTTGAGGAGGCCATTGACCCCACGTGCCCGTACCCTTTCACCCTCCGACTAGCAAACAGACCTAGGGGACAAGGCATGCGACCTAGGAACAGACAGTACTATTGAGATGCATTAGCGCCTCTTGGCAGCTCTGCTCGAAGAGACTTTGTAAGTGACTGTTCCTAGGTTAGACAATGAGTCTTGCAACAGTCGCAGCCCGTCAGGAGGTGAAACAAGGGGCCATTTGGGCAAGGGAGCTGAACGATTTGCTGCTTGCTTTTCCTCCTGCCCTTACGTATGTTGCAGCCTCCCGACTTCTGACCCGATTGCGACGTATGCGGTCGATCCTCCCTATCCTTAATTCGTGTTGTGTCTTATGGCCGTATTGGTGCGCTATCTGGGATGTGTGTATCTCTGCTATTGTTTCTCATGAGGAGGACCGACCGGATACGGTTTCCATAAATGATAATAATATGCTTTTCAGGTGGGCTGAGACCACCGCAAAACGGGTGTACACCAGTTTGGATGAGTACAGCAGTATCTACACAGGGTGGAACCTGCCCCTTGCGTGGCCTAGTGGGGAAGCTAGGCCTTTGTGCGACCGAGTTCCCTTTTCTTGCAGAGCCCTCCCTACGATGGAAGAGCATTATCGGCTCCTGCACACAATTCCGCCAAGGCTCATGACGAGACAAGCAAGTTTCAGTACTTCACTCTGATAGTCATGGCTTTATCGCCCCTGCAGTTTAGGGAACGCTTGTTGTCGGAGCTGCGGTCAATGCCACCGGGGGTTGCGCGGGTCGCTGTAGATTCCCTCTTTAGCCTTATTGCTCGTAATCGGCTTTCGTATCCCTTAGGTGGTTACTCCCTTTTACACGACGTGATGATGGATGCTGCCCCCTTTTGGCTTGACCCACACAGCGACCCAGTGTCTCCTCAGATTAGGGAAAACACCGCCTCAGAGGTCAGCGATTGGGTTACTTGGGTGGAGGGGAAACTTTATTTTAGTGTGGTGGAGCTTTCTAGGTCTGAGGCCCCCGACGTCAGCACGAGCTCAGAAGAGGATGAGTGTATCTCTAGTACTGTTTACTTTGTCAATTCTAGATCTGTTGCTACTCAAACCTCGACAGCTTTTGAGCATGGCGCGGGGGGCCGTAGACGTGAAAGCCACTACGGACATGCCAGCTGACCAGGGGTTGGTTGTTTCGGTTGAACGGATGAAGCTCTCCATTTTGGAGAGCTTTGACCGAGTTTCAATAAAACATAAGATGTGGGAGGATGGCGGCCAAGTCCTTCATTTAGGGCTCAACCCGAGGGACCTTTCAAAGTTGACAATGGCTACAGCACCTTGTATGCATCTTCTTAGTTTGATCACCGCCTTCCTTAGCCGCATAGCCCCAAACCACAGGTATAGCTCAGTCATAATCAGAGACAGTGCCGGCAAGGATATTCACAAGGACCTTAGAAATTCCCACTATCCTCAGGGTATTGTCAGACTTTCTAATTTCGAGAACGGTGGTCTTTGGATCGAATCTCCGACAGGCACATGTTCTAAAATGTATATGGGGATGAGTGTTGCTGGCACAGTCTGCGAAATCCCGGGGGATCGATTACTAATGTTTAGTGGTAAACGTTTCCTTCACTGCACTGAGCCCTGGCTAGGTCGTAGAGTCGTGCTTGTTGCTTACACGCTTATGGGAACAATTTCGATCCCCAGGGATGTAGAAGAAAAGTTGCAAGCCATAGGAATTCAGACACCAGAGAGCAGCGAAGTAGAGTATTACTTTCACCACCCGATTGGACCTGGTCAACCAACCCAACGTAAGCTTCGCTTTCGAAAGCTATCGGGTGTCTGGCAAGCGGGACGCCTCAATCTGAGACCTCATGAGCCGACAATTGACGTGGATCCTCAGGAGACCTATACTGCCCAGCTCCCCACTCAACTTGACGACTCTTGTAACCCTTTTCCACGTCCTGAGTCGGTGCATGACAGTGACTCAGCTGAGACTCTCCTGCTCTCTAGGGCAGTGAGCAGTGGGGTTGATATAGCATGAACATATGTTCTCCATTTATTCCCCCAGGGGCTCCCGAACATGTACTATGGCGACCAGTTATATTTCCACTGTAACCAAACCACTAACCCGCGATCGCGCGCCATGGCTGCTGCGACCGCAATCTGGTTCATCTCTGCATGGTGCATGGCGGGGATTGCTGCTACTGCATGGACCTGAAGCTCCCCTGGTGACAGTCATGTGGAATGACGAATGCTGGTATGGCAACTGGGGCTAGAATTTACGCAGTACTGCATGATGTGAACCACGGAATTTGGTATATTGCATGGGCTGGGTATGTGACGAGACGTTCTGCTGGTTGGTTGGCGCTTACAGCTGAGTTCTGCCCACTACATGTTGTGTTGGGATATACTCCAAGATGAAAGAGGCAACATTGAACGGCAGAGTCAGGGGAATTCATTCGTGCATGACTGCATGCATCGACGCTGGAATCTGGCAGAGGTGAGAGCACAACGATCTGCACTTGGTACCCTGGCATGCTGCGAGGTGCATGGACATACTGCGGGCTTGTACATGTGCAGCCCACATGGCATGTGGCGGAACGTACCGAAGCTGGAACAAGACTTGACCAGCAGACGCAAAAACCAATGCATGTAGCCCGAAATGCTGCAATGGGCGCCTGCCGTTCTGACAGACCCGTCTGGTGGAGTACTGCATGTGTGCCACTGCCTGCATTATAATTCGTAATTCATAACTGCTTGCATGTGCACAGTCAATGCATGAATACTTGAAGCCGTTACTCTGTCCCACATAGTCCGTAGGTTTCACCAGTCAACTTCTACAGCACTTAGTTTGAAACATGCACTGTAACTTTTGGTTAGGTGCGACTAATTGGTTGCGCCTTGCTGGTAAATGCTGGCATTTGGTTCTTCGTACCGCTGAACCAACAGTTTGCAGGGCGTCGATGTCCTGTGTGCACTTTCAATCTGTGTATCGTCGTGGCAGTGATCTGTCTTCGGTAGTTCAAGATCTTGTTTTCTCTATTGTGTTTTCAGCTCAAGATCTTGAACAGAGGATGGGTCCGCAGGGTACAGTCACTTCATCTGTTTTAGTTGTGAATGTTTATACTGACACCTCCTCTTAGTGACGTCTCACTTAGTATGACTCCGAACCTACATGCCTCGCCTGGATTGTCCGAGTGTGAGCGCCGAAATGCTTTGAACCTCCAAGTAACCTCCCCATCCACTCCTCAAGCACCTAACCTGAAAGCCGCTTAATTTAACCCACATAAACCCTGAACGCTAAACCTTCAACCTCTCTAAACCGGTGAGGAAGTCGGCACCCGAAGGTGCTCTTTGCTCTGGACTTATGCAGGTACAATGGGATCGTATGGGGGCCTTGACAACTAGAATAGGGTTTTGGGTATTGTTAACTATATATTTGGGCCCCTATATGAGTTTCTTGGAGGTGGAGGGGATGGGTCAGGGTTCCAGGATTCGAAGTGTCTAGGGCTGCGGATCATGGGGGGTTTTGCTGGTGGTTTCGTTGATAATGTAGCTTAGCTGTTTGGGCGTTTGTTTTCAGTTCTGCCGATCCGGTGGGGTGAGGATTTAAAATCGTAGGGTAGGATAGCTTCTGGTTCAGGGCCTTGGGTTGAGGGTTTGGGATAGTATAGCTTATGGCTTATGGGTTTGGGGTTGATCTAGACTACCTTAGTTTGATTTTGGGGTTCAGGACCTAGACCACCTCATGCAGATATTGGATTTGGAGCCTGGGTTCACTTCCTCAAAAGCTGTTGCAGAACTGTAGGTATATGCAGGCAGCGCGGCTTTTGGCGTGGGCAGTGAACACGGTGAACCCGGAACCCATTCAACATTCTGGGGCAAGGATCTCCGCGGGGACGTGATGTAAACGAGTATAGAATTGCGCTGAGATGCCCATCGGCTTCAAAGCAGCTGTGGTCAATGAACGGACATGCCGAAATACCGACTATGCCTACTTGCTCAAGCTTTGCTACCGTTGCACGACAAGGGAGTAGATCAATCCCATCGAACCTTGCCCCCCGAAGCTCTGTGCCTAAGCAATGAGCCGCAGGTAGATCATTCACTCCGAAGTTTGGAAGCCCTTCTAAACCCTTTGATCGCATAAATCCGGCCGATACTGTTCCACCATCGCTGTTCGTGATCGTGCTACTCCCACTAAGTTCACTAAGTTCACTAAGTTGAAGCTTTGTGGTGGGCTCGCCCGAAGGCCTTCGTCGCCAGCCTCTCTGCAGGAGCCATCCTCGGAATTGCCGCGGCATCTGGCTGGCAGTATCTGAGATTTAGGATTTTGGGGCTTGGGGCTTCGGCTGAAGGCTCAGGGCGTATAGGGTTTTAGGGTGTTGGTGGCATCTCCGCCTGAAGGCCTTGACGGAAACATCGCAGCACAAGTTTTGGACAGTGATTCCATCGTGTAGACGCCGCCTCCTACGACATGTACCCTTAGCCCCCAAGCCCCTGCGTTCGGTCTTCCCAAACACGAAGCCTCGCTGAAATTCCGCGAGACCGTAAGTCCCAAGTCCCACACAAGGCTGCTGCGGCTGCCGCAACGCATTCTGCGGCTCTCGGACCCATGGCAGCGCCTCCCGGCAGGCGGTTTTGGAAATAGGAGGCGAAGAGCCTTCTTGAATTCCTACGAGGCCTCGGTGCAGGAGGCGAGAATGAAGGTGGTGGACCTTGATGGGACCAGGATTTAGAGTCGCCGTTGGCACTGAATATTTTTTGGACAAGCTCAACTTAGGAGTCCTCCAGCCTTCACCGACGCCTGACAATGTGCTCCGAGAAAGGAGGTTGTAGCCACACTACCCAGACTAGCACTGTAAGCTCTTCCTTAGTATGCCTGAGGCGAGATTTGTCTTGTCACCGTCAGCTATACAAGGTATAGTTTCGGCTGCTTCCTGCCGTTCACTGAGCCTCAAGCAGCATCTCCATGACTGACTGCTCGCTGCCCATAGCATCAAATCCTAAATGCCCGTCGGGACCCAGAAGATCCACAATCCATCCAACAAAGCCCCAAAACCCCTGAGCCCGGAAGCTGTACCAAGCCCTGGCAAGCCCTAAGAATCCTACCTGCCTGTCTTGTGCGAGAGTGAGAGACCAAACATTAGGGCAAACTCCTGAGGTTTCTGTCCTTGATCCTTGGAATGGCGACTTTTCCTCCGCTGGGAGGCCTTTATCCTGTAGCGGTCCACGGCTGAAAGGGTACAATGTAGTCGCCTTAACGACTACAATAGGGGCTCGCGGTGTAGAACCGTATCCAGGCTCCGAGCTTAAAGGAAAACTCTTGGAAATATCGCTGCCTTCATACATGAGTTTTGAGGTTAACTTTTTAGGCTGTAGGGCTCATCGGCGTAGGGTTGCTTGGTTTGAGGATTTGTATTTCGGGAGCAGGTGGGCTCCAGGCTTTGAGCGTTTGAACTGCAGAGCCCTGAACCCTTTGTCGCTCTACTGTGTGTGTGTATGTATGTATGTATGTATGGATGTATAGGCAAACGCACATGCATACATTCTTGCATGGTGGCAGAGGCATTAAATACATGTATATATACATATATGTATGGAGTTCGGTCTGTTTGTTTGTCTGTCTGTTTGTGTATGTGTATCCACGTGTAGATGTGGATGGCCATGAGTAGGCACGCATATACATGTGTATATATATATATATATATATATGTGTGTGTGTGTGTATGTGTGTACATATACATGTTTCGTGTGAATATATGTGTATACGGATATGTGTATGCATATGCATACACCTTTGCATCTGCATATGCAGATATACGCATGAATATGTGTATGTACATGCATATGTTTATGTATATGCACCTGTCTATATATATATATATATGTGTGTGTGTATATATATATATATATATATATGTCCCGCCCCAACCCCTCCATAGGGGTTGAGGTAGCTAGGTTTGGGTTCTGAAAACCCGTGCTCTAATATAATGGCCGCGTTGTGGGCTCGCTTATTGGGTTCTACAGACCCGAAAAAACAGGGTTTCCATCGGAATCCCTTGAATCCTCCTGCAGAAACTCGGACTTTGGTTCTTGCTGCAGGCCTTCCGCCGAAAGTCGCCAGGCCGGTGTTTGTAAAAGCTTTTTGGCATGGAGCATCAAGGTTCGAGTTTGTAATCCACGTGGCTTGAAGGCTCAGGGGAGAGAGTCTGTCTGTTTACTCCCAGCTCCTTGGGTGCATGACTTGCAGCTTAGGTCGTCGGGTGAAGTAGACCTCTGAGAAGCTATTGGGGGTGGAGATTGAAGGAACCCTGGTTTCACTTCTTCGGGTTTTTTGGAGAGCCACTACGGCGCTCGTGAATGCAGAAAGGAGCAAGACAGAGCTTTCTCCATGAGAAGTGCATGCGAGCAGACAAGTGTAGGCTGGGACCCCGACCCTACCGTAAGCCTTTGAACTTCCTAAGCCCCACACCCCCTTAGGCCCTACACCCAGAAGCGTAGGGGAGCTCTGAGTTCTTGAGCAGGTGTATCCTGAAGGCAGGCCTACGCTTGGGCCCTGAAGAGCTTCTGCACCTCGAGCTGCAAAACAAAGATTCTGCGACGTACTGCAGGGGCCGTAATTGGAGCCCATTATGCTACAATTCTAATAAGGAGTAAATAGTATAGATAATTATTTAGGCCCCTTTTGTAGTAGCAGTAGCACCTTTCTGTCTCCCTGAGCCATTGCCCATTGTGACGCACGTCTGACTTGGGGAGCTATTGCGCGGAAGTGGTAGCGAATGCTGAAGTTGTGAGTTCGACGATAAGTGACATGAGCCAGTTCTTCCTGAGAGGGCTGCTCCGCAGGAACGTGTTCCCGGTTGTCTTATAGTAATAGTACTAGTACTAGTATGACTAAACAATAATAGTAATAGTGACAGTAACAATAATATGTGGTAATAGTAACACTCCGACTCCTACCCTGAGGGTTTGAGGGTTGAGAGTAATTCTGGGGTGTAAGCCTGTGCCAGTGCAAAAAACCCATCTCTTGGCACAGTTGGTTGGGTCGGCTTGGCATTTAGGGTCTCCATGATCCGTCCGTGCAGAGTCCCAAAAGCAATGTAGGGTCTTACGAGCTTCGGCTAAGCGCACTCACCATGTTTTCTACACGGGTCGCCCCCCCCCATGCCGGTGTTTTCTTGTTGCCGCCAGGGCCTGGGAGCAGAAGCAGCCGGCAAACTGTCTTTTGAGCTTCTCAGCTGCAAGCCACGAAGCTCCGAGGCGTAAACCTTGTGGAGCCACACCCCCGGCCTAACATCAAGAGAACGACTTCAGCTGGGCTGAGCTGGGGTGGTGTAGAGTTTAAGCACTTCCGTGTTGTTGTTTGCGGACTGGAGTGGAACCTCACTCTCCGCCAAGCGAAATCGCAAGCTCACCGAGGTACGAAGCAGCTCCCAGCCAGCATCCTCAACCCCAAAGCATATCTTCACTCACAACTCGGACACAGCCAGGCGAGGTTCTTAGGTGCGGAGTCGGTGTGAAAAGAGTTTCGAGACGATTCTCACTTGTGCCAGTTCACCACAGGACACTGAAGTCAGTAACAGATATAACAGTTCACTGCAATGGAGAATCGACGATGGCCGTCTAGCCTTCTCACAGCAACATATTGAATACAGGCTAAGGTCCGAGTTGTGAGAGCGTAAAGCATATCTTCAAACAGCCTGACAAAGTCGGCCCTTTCTGTGTGTTGGGCCTTGCCGAGCCCCAAACCCTCAAACGCACCTACGGGAGTTTCCGAAAGTTATAGGGGTACATTAGAGTGGGGTCCTTGTACTAAGGATCCTTCTCTTTAAGGTACTGTATGAGGGTCTCCCATTTTCGGAAACGCAGGTATAATCTGAACCTACCTCTTCGAATTTGACGCTGGAGACTTCAAACCGCCCTCTCAAGGCTCACCAGCTCCATCGAAGGCCATGGGCTTTGCGTGTTGGCTGATGCAGTTGATTGGTCTTGTTATAGTAGAGGAAGTCTCTCTCTCTCTCTCTCTCTCTTTCTCTCTCTCTCTCTCTCTCTCGAAATGTATGCGTTCACATATTATGTATACACTTACACGCACACGCACACACACACGTCAGATATATTGATTGTTCTAGAACTAGGCCCCTTTTCGCTGTTTCTTGAGTTGAGGGCACCGAAAGGCACCAGCAAGAGCTTCATGTCCTGACGGCTCAGGACCGTGATTCCCAGTCCCAACGAAAGCTGAGAGTCCTGCAGACCAAGCCCGAAGCCCTGTGCAGCAACCCACCAACCCTGAAGCCAAAACCCCAAACCGAAAAAATCCCGAACCTATAGAGTCTGCTTAGTGTGGAGGGGTGACATCTACCCACGCAGCACTCAGAGGGGACCGATAATTCTGTGTAGACATTTGCCGCATATTTGTGTGGGTGCTCCACTGGTCCCTTTCCGTTGACATACCTTTATTGATTGCTGTAGTCTGTCTTCTAGTGTGCAAGTAGCGAGCTCGACCGACCTGAAGCCATGCCTGCCTGTGAGCGAGTGTGTGAGTCGAAATCCCGAAGCCGAAACCCCAAACCTCAAATCCCGAAGCCGAAAGCTCTGCAACCTAAGCTCCAGACCTGAAGCCTGTGGGGTCACCTCCAAACCTTCAAGCCTCACTTCGAAAACGGGCCAGTGGGCCCTGGGCCGTCATTCAGCGATAGGAGGCGCCGGCGCCCAGAGCCTCCCTTCTAGTGCTGCTGCCACCATTGCTGCTGCTGTTCCCGTCGCTCGCCTGGGAGCTCGCAGGTAGCGCTAGGGGTTGAGGCCCTTGTGGGGTTGGACTCAGATATATCCTATAGGCTTTCGGAGTTTGGGGCCGGCTTTGCAACTTCTCCTTTCCGGGGCCCTTACCGTCCGCGCCGCCATGCTTCGCGACAGTGGGCTTCCTTCCGCAAGGTCGTTGTTATCCGAAGACGTGCCGATTTTTGCTATGATAACTGTTCGTACGACAAGCGCAAGCAGTTGTGGACCTCAGCTCTGCATTCCAAGGAGCCCTTGCAGCATCAAGGGTTCATGATTAAGAGTAACTGGCTGTCGCATAGCTTCGGTTGGTTAGCGAGGACGACAATTTAGTCTGTAGCGGTAGCAAGGGCTTTTGCCTTTTGTCCGAACGTCCCGACTTCAGGTTCTATGCTGCAGCAGCTCAGTGGACGACTTCATGGTATGTCCAAACGCTTCACTGCGACAGGCACACGGGGATATGCGCCGGTCACGATTGTGTCTTCACTTGCCGCTGAGACTAGGACAGGACTGGGAATGGCACCAGTACGGGAGGGGTGCCGGATGGAACCAGCAGGGGAATTCGACTTCTCCTCGGGTAGATCGCAAGACTGGTGAGCGACTTGTTATTCAGCTGCTGTTTTTGCCCAGTCGTACTTTCCAACTTCACTGCAACCAAGGCAGTGCCGCATGCGTGAGCATCTTAGGTCCCTGCTAGAGTCTGTCTAGGGGCTAGAATCAGGACGGTGCTCCGTTTGGCCCGCAAAGCAACGTGCTGGTTCCTTCAGCAAATCGCTGGTCGGACCCCCCTCAGCCCTACTTACATACTAAGTGGTGCGAGGTGTGTCTTCGGCATTATCATGCCTGCCTGTTTGTTGCAAGGTTGGGAGCTCAGGTGCACAGGGGTTCATAGTCCAAGCTTCCCGGACAGCTGACACTGTCGTAGGAGACGGATGAAGACGCTTCAAGCTGCGAGAATCGCGCTTTGAAACCTAGCTATGCTTTCCCAAGCATATCGTCGCAGCCGGGAAAAGACTACATCGTCCAGGCAGTCAAGCGAACGATATACACTGATAGCTCATCAGGTTTACGAGACATTTCCTAGGTTTGGGGTTTCTCGGCTCTGAGTGGAATGTTCTCCACCTCTTCATAGAGCACAGCACGAGAGATTTTGTGTGTGTGTGTGTGTGTCAAAGTTTCCTGCTGCACAGCTGTCGGAACTTGCGCCCGTGATGCTCCTGTTGGACTCCTCCCAGCCCCAAATACGAGACACTCGGAATTGTTGCGTTCATGGCGTCTCTGATGATTGCGGTCCATGCCCAAAGCACTAACGCTTAAGCTCAAACCCTAAAACCATCGTACCCTATATGTAAATTTGCCCCACAGCATCCCGTATAGCAACCCGTGTTGCAGAAGCCTGACCGCAACCCTTCTTTTGGAGCCCGACTCCAGTAAACCCTAAGCCCCACCCAGGCTTCGAACGCCTTAGCTCCCTGGCCACGCTAACGTGGTTGAGGTCACGGACGACTGTGCCCTGGACCTGGTCTGGTAAGTTGGTGGTTTGGTGTTTGGGGTAATCGTTTCTACAAAACCAAATCACCCTAAGCCAAAATTTGGTGTCTTGTCGGGTTTGCTGCTCAGCTTGTTTCGGCCTGTTTCCAGGGCTCTAGTGTAGCTGCCGGTTCAATGCACACTTGGATGTGTGTGTTTTGGCCTTGGTTTAGTGCCTACGCAGTGTGTGGTTCAGCAAGAAGGGAAAATTTGCGTGCGAGGTCCTGCGGCTGAAGCTGCCCACGCGCACCCGGACGGCACTACGCAAGCCTCGACTTACTGCAGCGAGGTAGCGAGCAAATCTATTGAACAAGTACTGTAGTTATCACGGATGGCCAGGACATTAGTGTCGGGTCTGGGGTGACTCTTGGCTGTCAGCTCACAGTAAGGCTTTCCAACCCCGCAGCCCTGAACCCTGAACCCGAAGGTGAGACCAGGCGATCAGTTGTACTCCTGTTCATCCCGCCCATCCCGTTAGGTTTGCAGCCGTGGTGTTGTAAATTTGTATCGGGAGCACTTTTATCCTCAGCCCCTTTGACTGATCGTGAGTAGCGGTGGTTGGTTGAGTTCCTCTAAGGTTCTACTCTAAGAAAAGAATCAACCGTCATGAGTATGCATGCGTGCTTTTGTCTGTTGCAATGCTTGTGATTTTGATTGATGCGTCGCATGCTCCCTGTCTCGATGGGACTTGGCCCAGCGTTGTTTCACCCAGACTCAGTACGAACCACACACGGCTGGCCTGGACTGTCCGAGTGTGAGCGCCGAAGCCTTCGGAGTGAGGCTTGGGTTTGGGATCCATTTGCGCAGCCCTGGCGATGCTCGTGGCCGCACTTGTGGAGGTCTTTGGGTGCTGGATGCCCGTGTTGCTGCGCACTTGCTTTAGGTTGGACTTGGGCGTTGGGATTGTATGGCTTTCAGGGTGACGGTTGTTACTATTCGTATACTACTACAGAGACTCAAGCTGCTGTTGACGCATTTTTTGTCGGCTGCAGTGTTATGCAGCAGCTCTAGCTGCTAGCTGGTTGATAGAGGCTCTGTGAGCTACCATCTTCAAGTTGTTAGAGCTTAGGTACAGTGGAAATGCCCACACCAAGTCGAGGGTGATTTGGGTAAGCCTGTCTTTGACCATGTCAGTGACAGTGACAGTCTCTCTGGGCACCTTGTTGTGGGACTCGTCCGTGTTTCCCATCCCACCCTCCTACATGGATGTGACAGAAGGGGGAAAGGGCCGAGTGCGTAGTTAGCTGGTTTCTGCTGTGAATACCCACCCGAAATTCAGCATGCCTTTCGAATTATGTAAATGTTAGACCTGGCACAGGTGGCTCGGCGCGACTGGACACGGCGACTTCCTGGTGCGAGATGCTATATACTCGTAGCACATCGGGAAGGGTTTTGGGTTCGGGTTGATGGATGTTGGGCTTTGAGGTTTCTCGAGTCTTTGGGCCTGTGTTGCGGGCTTTTGTTTTAGAGCTGGCCCTCCCGACTCCGTGAATCCCGAAGCGGCGATGGGGCACTTGATTTTCGATACCGTAGCAAATTGTCATTTCTGGCTTCGACGCACAGGGTACAGCGGTGACAAACCTAGCATTCGGATTCGGGATTTCATTTTCGATTGTCAGCTGAACTACGCCAAATATACGAAAGATCTCCAACGGCTCGAAGCTCTGCAGATCCGAATCTGGAAAGCTTCAACATCTACCAGGCCAGCCGGAGGTCTCATCGCTGAGCGTCGCCTGGCTGCTCCCGTCACTTGGCAGATTTGCAGTCCTTGTATGAAGGTGGGAGTGGAGAGATCGCGGTGGTGAGGGTGCATATGGCTGCATGTGCATGGCCTCTGTTTGCTTTCGTTTCGGGTCCCTGCTGATGTCCGCCGGGAGTTGCACTCAGGCAGTTTGCCCTTATCGCAGCTGGTGAGGCCTTTATCTACCCGGCGGGGCAGCCCAGGATCTGGCGAGCGCATTCAACTTCGCATCAACGACAGCAACGTTTGACATCGATTGCCATGCTCTTTTCGCCAGCCTCATGTCACAGGTGATATCTAGAGCATGAGATCCTCTGGTTTGAGTGCGGGCTGTAAGTTTCGAGCATGTTAGAAGCCAACAACGATAAGGGATACTCAACATCGAATGTTTCTAACTTCTGAGGCCACCGCCGAGTTCCTCTCCTCCTCGCCGTTTGCCTATGGCCTGGGTTGCGCAGCACAGGCAGGCATTAGAGACAGTGCAAGCGATGGTCGTAGTCATAGTTTTAATAACCGTAAATAGTAACAATAGCACATCGAGCAGCATGACTAGCAGTAGTAGCAGTCCAGTGGAAGAAGTCGGTTGTTTAAGCAGCAAGTTTACTGCTGCTACGACGACGACTACTACTACGACCACTACTACTACTACTACTACTACTACTACTACTACTACTACTACTACTACTACTACTACTACTACTACTACTACTACTACTACTACTGCTACTGCTACTACTACTACTACTACTACTCCTTCTCCTACTACTCCTTCTCCTACTACTCCTTCTTCTACTACTACTACTACTACTGCTACTCCATACTCCTCCAACTCCCACTCCGACTCCTGCTACTGCTACTACTCCTACTACTACTACTACTACTACTACTACTACTACTACTACTACTACTACTGCGACTGCGACTACGACTCCGACTAGCACTACCACCACCACCACCACCACCACCACCACCGCCGCCGCCGAAGTTTGCTATGATGGTCATGGCGTTGAGCAGGATTACGTAACTTCCCGTGATGCAGCAATCCCGCAGAGAAGCATCGCACGCAACAGAGATAATTTGATGTAGCAACAGCATGCTCGTCGGTACACCGGCCCAGTGGAACTCTTAGCCCCTTGACCGCAGGCTGGGGCTGTCGCGCTATTGGGCGTCTGGCTGGGCTATCTGAAGGCCAAGTGAAGGAATCCAAACTGAGGGCGTGACATCACACCTGTCTACGGCACTGTCATGAGAGTGTAAGTTTTGCAGGAGACCGAGTACTCTTGAGCTAGGTGGCAGCAAGAAACACTTGCTGCGCCAGCATGTCCATGCCTCCTGTATTGCATACTGTTTTGTCGCAGCTTGACCCGTAGAGTACTGCATCAGGCATGGATCCCGGATGGCTCCCCAAACCAAGGCCGCTATGCTTCTTGGCTGCAAACGTTGGATTTCGGCTTTGAGATCTCGACTTGGTCTGTCGTTTCCCAGGCATATGACAGGTCTGAGTTGATCCGAGAAGACTCTGAAGGCTCCTCCGTCCAGCATGCAGCTGCGAGCACCAGCCGCAGAAGATTAAAGTGCCTTAAGCATGCCTCCGAAGACTCAGTTGACTGTAGACATTGAAGCCGTGCCTCATGCAGCTTATTGCCACGCTTTCGAGTTTGCACTGGAAGGCAGCTTGCGTAATTCTGGTTCATGGTTGGCTCAGGACTTGTTCTACCTTTGTTTGGGCGGAGCCGGGCTGGTCGCGGGCGGTCTCTTTGTTCTTCTGCCGTGCCTTGCCTGGTTCAGTTGACTTGAGGCTTGGAAGACCTGCACAAAGAACTCATGCTCGTTAAAGAGAGAAATGTCGCACAGAGAAGCGTGGCCCCTTTGCACGCTGCGAGGTTCCAAACATTTAGCCCGCGCGGCTGATTCTGCAGCCTTATGGGGCCACTAGCCGTCACAGTATCGTACGGCATAACAAACCATCACCATAGTAAACTATACTGTACTTCACTATACTAACTAGGCTACACGCGTTGTAGTGTAGCCGAGTAAAGTATAGCTCGGTGTCGTGATAGAAAATAGTCATGATCATAGTTGTGGTCGTCATAAAGCTTCCATGCAAGCAAGGAGTTTCGAGGATTGCAGGCCAAATTTTCGCGGTAATAAGATATACAAATGGGCACACTTGCCAAAGAAGCACCCTGTGTCCAGATGCCAGTTCGAATCGCCGGGATCCAGACGAAAGAAATGTGGTCGAACATTGTGGTGTGAAATAAGCTTCCTAAAATAACACGATAATTGAATTGACTACAAGAAACTTATCTGCAGAATAGGATTTTATGAAATCATATGATGAAACCTTTTATGACAAAATTTGCTATTCAACTAAGAAAGGGTAATACTACTTTTAAGCTTTTTGCGATTTACGAATATGTTGATAAATTGTTCTGTTTATTCTAATATTGTTTCTAGATAGTCTCAGATGAAATGGATTTGTAAATAATATCGACTAGAATATCCAAAGGGTCTCGAATATTTTATTAGTGCGAATAAAATATATGAATTTAGCTCCGATATTGAAAATGATATTGTTTTTAATTCTTTATTTTTCGTTGCACTTTTCATAATAAAAGCTGTGTCGTGCTGGTTGCGTCTGCGATTCTATGCGTACCCTTGCCCCCAGATTTAGTGCGCACCCGCACTCCTGCCCCCCAGTAATTTGGTCCTTTTCCGCGTTTCTTCGTAAAAATATATTATATGGTTGTCTCGCGTGATTATTTGAAATCCCTCAAAATTTAGTATCGCGAGCGCTTCTCTTTCGATACTAGTAGCCCGATGATTGTGGTAGCTTCAGGAAATGTCGTGGTATTAACATATTTCAAATTTTGGTAGCTTCACGGGGACATACTCGCGGTCCGATTCGCGGTAATAAAATTCTACAAGTTTTTGGCGGAGGGTCTACTGTAGTGCTTGCTGAGTGAGACCACGTGTTCGCCCCGTCAGTATCAGTCGCATGTCAGGATTCGTGTCCGGTTCCGGTCCGGTTCGCGTCTATGTTTGGGTTCGTGTCTGGTTCGCGACCCGGTTCGTGTCCGGGTTCGTGTCTGGTTAGCGTCTGGTTGGTCTCTGGGTTCGCGTCTGGTTCGTATCCGAGTTCGTGCTTGGGTTCGTGTCTGGCTCGTGTCTGTGTTCGCGTCTGGGTTCGCGTCTGGGTTCGTGTCTGGTTCGTGTCCGAGTTCGTGTCCGGTTCGTGTCCGGTTCGTGTCTGGTTCGTGTCCGGGTTCGCGGTTCGTGTCCGGTTCCTATCTGGGTTCGTATCCGGTCGCGATTGGGTTCATGTCCGGGTTCGTGTTTGGTCCGTGTTTGGGTTCGTGTCCGTTGCGTGTTTGGGTTCGATCGGATCTTTGGTTTGGTTTCGTATCCGGCTCTGAGGTGTTGGGTTTGCAAGGGCGAATAGGGTTCTGGTGTTCTTAGCCTCGTGTGGCACGGTTTAGTATGGGATTGGGGGAGGGTTTGTCGTGCGTGGACGGGAGTTCTTGGGGGTTATTGTGATTATAGTTAAAAGTGGTAGCGGGGAGAACTCAAGACAAGCATGCATGCGACGCCTCGTGAACACAATACGTGTAGCAGGCGAGGTGCTAATTCTGATGATCATGATATTTGGCTCAAGTCAAACACCGAGTTTCACGACGCAGAAGATTCAATCGGATCTTGCATAAAAGGTCTCTGAGTGCTATTGCGGATCGTTTGCACCTTTCTCTTATTCAGTGTGAACCCAGACCAATTTGGTGGACAGTCCGGGGAGGAAGGTGCAATTAGGTATGCCTTCCTCGACCCCCCAGGATGGGGGCAGCAGAGCAAGCAGTGCACATCTCCCACGAGGAGATCGAAGCCGGACGAATAGTCCAGAAGGCTCTGAGTCTGGCAACCGTCGTGGTGATGTGAGTCCTATGCGGTTGCAACGTGAGTTGCAACGTGCTCTTCGCGAGACGCATGAAGAACGAACATCGTTAGCCAATGAGGTCCGTGCTTATGCACGCCAAACGGCTGATACTTCTCTTATCCAAGCTGAGAGCAGATCTCTGGATTCAATGTGTGCGGAAGTCCTTCAAGCAGAGAGCCGAGTTCTTTTTTCAGCCCAGCACGTCTTCGCGGAGAGCCGGTCTTTGGAGGATGCCAGAGGAGACATCCGTGAAGCGGAGAGGCGTATAACGCAAATGGCTCGACAGACTCAGCAAGAGCATGCTGAAGTGTTGAATCACGCGCAAAGCATGAATCAGGCGCATTCGGCGGAAGGTCAATCCCTGCACGCGTTGCGCACGGAAGTGGTTCAGGTTGAGCAGCGGGTCTCGGACGCTTCCGTCCGCTTGCAGATTGAGGGTGCTTCATTGGAGGGTGCACGGAGCAGTATCCAACACAGCGAGCGGCAGATCGCCCAGATGGCACAGAAGGTCCAGAACGAGTATGCAGAGATGCTGCAACAGAAGCAAGAGTTCCTACGGATGGAATCTCGCGCTCATGAGAGTCTTGGGGAGATGCAGGTGGAAGCGGCGCGTGCTCTCGAAGCGGTGCGGCTACAACAGGTTGCTGCCACATCTCCGAAAGCAGCCTATGAAGGCGTAGAATCTCGACTCCGTAGTGAGCTAGAAGCTGCTAAGGCTGAGCTAGCATTGAGTTCGCGCCGCCAGGAAGTGGGTGTTGGTGTCTCCAATCCTGTTGCTGCTTCCTCGTCTCTCACTCCCCCTCTGTCCAAGCTCGAAGCCGAAGGGTTCGGACCGACAGCAGAGACAAGTTTTGTAGGTCCCATGCGGGCTTACCAGGACGGGGGGTTGCGGCAGTCGTTTGCAAAGACTCGATCAGCGGAAGTACCCCCTGGTTTAGCGTCATCGCTGATGCCACCGATTCACCCCACGTCGGCAGCCCCGGCAGGTCAAACCTCAAATCCATCTCAGACGCCCGCAGGCATGGATGCCTTGTTGCCACAGTTGGTGCATGCGGTTACCCTGCTGTCAGAACAGAAAACAGGTCTCAAGAGCGATAAGCCCAAGCTAAGTTGCAAGGATGCGGCATCTTTGAAGCATGAACTGGATAAGTTCAAGCGTTACATGCATGAAATGCACGCACCGTGCGGGTCAAAGTGGATTCGTGCTGCCCGTATAGTCGCCGAGGACAGAGCACAAGAGGTGCTAAAGGACATCATCATACAATCATTTGGTAGTGAGGCAGATTACAGCATATGTTTGGAGCGCCGCAGGCCTTGATCCGCAAGATGAGATGAAAGATATTCTTAGCGAGTATTCCGCCCTGAAGCTTGAAACCAACACTCCTGCTGCGCTGAGTACTTTTCTTGATGAGTACAGTAGGCTCCGCACCCTAATGATTGAACACTCCTTGATCACTTCCGATGCCGCTGGAGTCGCAAGAGAGCGACAGGACATCTTGCACAAGCTCAAGTCGCATGATATGTTTAAGTATTTTTACGATTTGGAAAATAAGCCCGACCTCGTGGACAGTTTCGATGAAAGTCTACGTCCTTGGAGTATCGTGGGACGTTGCCGACAGTGGCTTCAGTCTCGTCTCCCAAGTACGAACACAGCTAAGAATCCCAAAAGCATCCTCGACCAGTTTGCCGCTTTGCAAGACAAATCACGGAAACAGCAGCAAACAATCGACACGCAAAAGAAACAGTTGAAAACGTTGCAGTCCGAGAGTTTCCAGCCCTTTGGTGATCAAGGTCAGCGTTGGAGGGCTGCTAGGGATTTCAATTCTCCGCAGGGGTCCAAGGGCAAGGAAAGCGGCAAGTCCAAGGGTTCGCCCAAGGGCGCCCCAAAAGGGTTCCCGAAGGGCTCAGCTGGGCATTCTGGGAAGGATAGTGGTAAGGGAACCTTGTCTGAGTGTCCCAGGTGTCATGGAGTCCATCCTGAGTTGCAGTTCTGTGCAATTCAGACGGCTAGTAATGATCCTGCTGTGAGGGTAGGGGAGCTCGTGAGTTCCGGCATGAAGTGCTCCTATCATCACCCAGGGGCGCTCAAAGAGTTGTGGAGGTGCTGGCCATCTGGACAGACATCATCGGAATACACCTGGAGCGGACCCTAATGCCCCTCGCCCGTGGTCCTCCAAAGGTTCCGCACCTAAAGGGTCGAAAGGCAAGGCTAAGGGTGAAGGCAAGAAAGGTGACCGTAGGCTTGACTTTTCTGACAACCATACCCAGCCCACTGACACGCGAACGCACGCACAACGCTTGCTCGACAGCATCGCAGTGTACAACACGAACGCTGGCTCTTCATCAGAAGCGTTGTTGGATTTCGGTAATTGTGAGATTTCGGGTTCTGACTCCGAGCGTGAGCTTGGTCATGACGTGAGGAATTCCTGCAAGCAGCTTCTTGCTTCAATAGACTCGCCAACCCTCGGAGGTGACTGTGGCAAGGCCATGAATCCTTGCATGCAGCCGAGTCCTAAGATGCAGGAGGCTCCTCACGGCACGCGTTGTACTTGGATTCGGACTGTTCCGGGTAGGCAGTGGCGAGCGTTCAAGTTGCGCCTTTCCCAACGTGGACTTTTCTTGTGCCTTGCAACGTTGTTCGGTGTTATCGTGCTGCTGGTAAGTCTGGGATTGTCCTTGCACTTCGATCCTGCCTTGAGAGCCAGTGCGACCCAGCATCTGTCAAAGATGCATCAGCGCGAGGGCTTCGCCAGGTTGGCCTTGCCTCAAGGGTATCATTGTCGAGGCTTTGTTTGGCTTGGCAAAGCTCGTGTTGATACGCTCTTTGATACTGGTGCTACTAGGAACGCTGTTTCCAAGGAATTCTTGCGTGCTTTGTTGCAGTGTGATGACACTTCGGACGCGGTTGTCGGCGTCGACGATATCGACCCGATTGAGGCCACTGGTCTTAGTAAAAGCTCGAAGATCACGATTCAGCAAGTGGCGTGGATTCGTGTAAGCTTCTGGGAGGACAAGGCCCGCGGGAAGGTGGCAGACGAAGTTTTGGGCTTTTGTGTCACTCCGAACTCCTCGGAGGATCTTTTGATTGGCAAGCCGTCTTTGGATCTGATGGGTTTCGTGTCTGACAAGTTCTCCATTGAGTTGCGAATCCTTGGAGTCCGTTTCCCTTCTGTGTTACCTTCAGGAGTGCCGGATGGATCTGGGAAATACATGTTCCTGACGTTGTCCGAGCATATTGATTTGGTCGCTTCGGATGTCAGTTCACGCCTTGTTGAGCTTTCGGGCAAGATTCCGAAGGGCGACTTTTGGTTGTTGCCAGGGCCTGATTTGCCGGAAGATGTGTTTCTCTCGGAAGGGCCGTGTGTGGTTCGGGGGAAGCGCGCGATTGCCGAGCTTACATCGTTATCCAACCGCAAGCTTGGTCCTTCGACTCGTGTCGCGGAGCTGCGGCCGCTGTGTGATCGTGACACGTCGATTCTCAAGCGTGTTGGTGAGGCACAGCGACAACGATTTGAGCGTTTTGCGGTCGTTCAGGATTGTCATGTTGAGGCCAACCGGCGACTGTTAGCGGAAACGCATCCTGGTTTGGTTGACAAGTTCATGGCAATATCATACAAGACACGTGGTAAGAAGGAGCGCCAGGAGCAGTTGTTCCCTGAACTTGTCAAGGAGGCTGAGGATAAGAGAAACAACATGACTACTGGTGTAGTGTACCCTGATCAGGAATCTTTGGAGTACCGCGAGAAGTGTAAGGAAGTTGCTAGCAAGAATCTTGGTAAACAGTTGAGTGCTGCGCAGGTTGCACGGTTCCTTACTCGTGTTGTCGCGGCATTCTCGTGTGTTCTCTGGATGGATGGGTGCCACGCGCCCCGGGTCGAAGGGTTCGAGGTCGATCTCAAACTCAAGGAGGGTGCAGTCCCGAAAGTTCAACAGCCATTCCCGTTGTCGCGTTTCGACCAGCTTCGTCTCGAGCTTCATGAAGATGAGGAGGTGTCATTGAGTAAGGCTCGCTGGGGAGGCCCCGGAGAATATTCGGAATGGAGTAGTCCTTCCTTCGTCGTAGATCAGTCCAACAAGGGGTTGCTAGGCCGACCGGTTCGCGATTATCGGTATGTCAACTCTCAGACCGTAGATTTCGCGTGGCCCATTCCTAATGTAGATCGCTGCCTGTCCAGAGCTCAGTCCGCGTCGCTGTTGTCAACTCTTGATTGCATATGGGGTTTTACGCAGTTGCCGATAACTCCGGCCACTCAGCAGCTGCTTGCACTCACAACTCGTCGAGGGCTGTTGTTTCCTAATGTGTTGTACTTCGGTCCCAAACAAGGTCCAGGCATGTTTCAGTCACTGATGGATCAAACCTTTGGGTCGGTCAGGGACGATGATGACCAAGAGTTCCACTGCATCTTCATGGATGATGTATGTATTGCTACTGAGGGGTATGATGGTGATGATGATGACGCTGTCGTTGACAGGCACATACGGCATTGTGAGTTGTTCCTTGAAGCCGCGAAGTCTCGTCGTATTCAGTTTAAGCTAAGCAAATGCAAGTGGGCTCAAACGGAGACTCAGCTGCTCGGCTTTCGGGTAGGGCAAGGTTTGAGAAAATGCGACCCTGCGAAGGTCCAAGGGTTGCGCGAGTGGCCCACCCCTCGCACCGTAGACGACCTCATCTCGTTCAGAGCTTATGCGAATTACATCAAGGAGTATATCCCAGGTTACCACGAGTACGAGGTGAAACTCAAACCGTATTGTAAGAAGGGGGCCCTGTTTGAGCCGTTTGGGCAGGACCAAGGAGCTGTGCAAGCATTTCATGACCTCAAATCGGCGTTGGTCGAATCTGCTGCCTTGCACTCCCCAGCGTGGTCCAATCTGTCAGTTTGTCCTTTTGAGTTGTATGTCGATGCATCGGACTTCTCATGGGGTTGCACACTAGGACAAAGGCCATCTCCTACTCAGGCCCCCAGGCCAATTGCAGTCTACAGTCGCAGTTTCTCAGCAACTGAGTCGGCGTGGAGTGCGTTTGAACGTGAGCTGTATGCGTTGAGAGAAGCCCTTGCCGCAGTTCACCATCTCACGAAAGGTTTCACGATTCATGTGTATATGGATCACAAAAACAACTTGTTCACAAATTCTTTGCTGTCTAACCGTCGTGTTAATAAGAAACTCCTGCGGTGGGCTTTAGACATTGAAGAGTTGGGTGACAGAGTCCACAGGCACTGGATTGCTGGAAAGGACAATGTCTTGGGGGATGGTCCTAGTCGTAACCCAAAAGATCGTGACCGAGTTCAGAAACTCCCGGTTCCGGATGGCCCCGTGAAGCGTATCATTCAGAAAATGTTTCGTGACCCCGATGGTTTGGATCATGAGCTGGAACTGTTTTTGTCGGGCCCACAACATGATCCGACCCCCGTGCAATCTGATCCTATAACTCCTTCGGCAGTCCATTCCGAGTCGTATGTCTCCGAAATTTGTTCTAGCAGTGTTTCGCAAGGTGATACCCATGCCAACGCTGGCTCCCTCAGCGCCCCAAGCGCTGCAGCCCCATCAACAAATCCCCATACGGATCTTCAGGACCGCGCTGCCCAACCATCTTGTAGGAGCAGCGGCGCTCTCGGTGAGCAGGAACTCACTGCAGCTCATATGGCTTCAGATGACGATCTGGAGCCCACTTCGGCTAACGTGGCCGATCATGCTGATAGCCTAAATCTCTCCACCTCGAGTGGTGTTCTCAGTAGTTTGTTAGATGAACGGGAGACTCAAGACTCAATCATGGCGGTCTGTTTTCGTAGGAGTAACCTCGATGGCAGTTTCCCTCGTTTTCCCTTGGTTGCCTTTCTCCCCGTCGGCGGCGACCCAGACTTTGACCATCAGCTTCCAATCTTGCCATCCACGCTTCCTCGGAAGATCTCGCATATCCGAGGGGAGGCTCAAGAGTATTACGTGGTGGAGTATCTGGAGGACCAGGTGTGTAGGGACGGCAAGTCTAGAAGGCGTGTGTACTACCGGTGTGATCCAACCGGAATCGAGCGGGAGGGCGAGGAATACCGGACGGCACGTAAAAGGGCGAAGGCTAATGCATGGAAGCATGTAGAGGAGGCCGTAGCTCACAAGGTTGACTTGAAGGACGTCATTCCGGAGTTCGGTCGAGGGCCGATCAGTTCAGGTCACGGGTTTGTGTACCATGGTGATGGACACGAGGGTTTTGTTTTCTTCGTTCACCCAAAAGATCTCGGCCCCTTGTGCACATCCGTTTGGATTCCTCATCGTGACACGCTCATGCCCGCAAAGGATTTCTGCAAGGATTGTGAGTTTGTTCGCAAGCGTAGTGACGGTATCGAAGTTTGGAAATGCAAAGGACACGACTCTTCAGAGCTTAAGAAGCCTCCGGTTAGCGATCTCCCAGCCACTCTCCGCGAGAAACCTCTTCAAGGGCTTGTGTTGGTCGAGGTGTTCTCGGGTGATGAGGCTAAAGGCGGATGTCAGCTTAGCAAGGTTTTCGAAGAGTGTGGTGGTACCGCTTTGCGTTACGACATTCTGGTGGATGACAAGGCTGATATCATGCAAGACGGAGTGTTTTGGCACAAACATTTTATAAAGCCGATGGATGTGTACCACTTTGCGTTACCATCTTCGTGTTTCAGCCCTGCACATGCGACCCCAACGAGCCGAACCTTGTCGCGTCCTGAGGGCGACCCTTCAAACCCTCAAGTAGACTATTTCAACAACTTGGCTCGTTACGTGCTCAGCTTGGCGATCGGACTCATCCAGCGCGGTACGCTTGTGATGGTAGAGAATCCTCTATTCAGCTACTTGTGGTGTCTGCCTGATTTCAAAGCTTTCTTGGGGCTAAAAGGAATACATGTGGTTCGATGCGATTATTGTCAACACGGCACACCGTATCAGAAAATGGGTCTGTTTGTAAGTAACAATCCTCACTTGGTATGGGTAGGACGTACTTGTGACCATGTCGGCTCCCATCCCGAACGTCTTTCAGGATCACATTCTCGACAAAGCTCACCATATCCTAGAACTTTGTGTTTCGCCCTGTGCGAGTCGCTTGTTGCTGCTAGGCAAGATGCAACCAACCTACATGCTGCCAGAGATGCTCTGAAGTCCTCCGGGTTTGGCATCGTGGGCAACGTGGGGGATTGTAGTAGCAGGCCTCAGGTGTCGGCGGATGGACGTTTCAATTTAAGCCCGACTGGGGAACCTAGGCTTAACAGCGTTCGCTCCGGTTCCGCCGTGGCCTGGTATGAGGCCGAGTCCACTCTAGGCATTGCTCACAAGAAGGCCGCTGCTCTTGATGCTCCTGATGCTCCTGATGTATCTGCTATCTCCGAGGCCTTGCAAAAAGATCCCAGCATTGAACAAGCCTTGAAAGGCATCGCAAGCGTAGGCTACGAAAGACTGGAGCTCACGCGCTTGCTTTGCCTTGATTCCGACTTCTGTGACATCGTTATTGCTAGGGAGGTGCTTCAACAGGCTCGGTCTTATGGGCCTGAGCAGCTCTTTGCCGAAATCAAGCAAAAGATTCAACAAACCTACAAGTTAGACAAGAAAGATTCTGCACGCCGAGCGGCATTGGCAGTCAAGCAGGCCGGTGATTATTTGTTTGACGGCATTCTGTTTAGGCACGTTTACAGCGACATTGAGCAAGTCTTTGGATTGAAAGCGGTCATTCCCCTAGGTGGTATGCGTAGTTTTTGGTACAACGGTAGGCAGTACAGACTGAGCTTACGCAAAGCGCTGCTGCTGTTGTATCATGACTCAGAGATGATGGGAGGCCACAGCTCGCGTGAGGACACTCTTTCCAAGCTCAGAGCAAGAGTCTGGTGGCCGTCTATGGTTGATGATGTGCGTAAGTGGGTGAAAACGTGTTCTGTTTGTAAGCTCACGAAACCGCAACGTGGTCTGACTGCTGAGCAACGCACGCAACTTCATGACAGACCTTTCAGGGTGCTGTTCGTTGATAGTTTAGGTCCCATATCGCCGGCAGATCGCGGTTGCTCATGGCTTATTCATGCTTCATGTCCATTCACAGGCTACACATGGGTCAAGGCGACTGCGAGTGACACAGCAGAGTCTGTTGCGCGGTTTCTTGTGGAGGATGTGTTTTTTGATATTTGTGGTTTCCCCGCGGTGTTGCGATCTGACCGTGGTACAAGCTACACTGGTGCAGTAGTTGATGCAGTAAACAATCTGCTTGGAGTTACGCAGGCCTTCGGGACTGCATTTCATCCGGAAAGTCAAGGGCACATCGAAGGGAGCCACAAGCGAATCAATAACATCTTAGCGGCATTCGCAGCGAAGCATCCATCAGGCTGGAGTCGTTGGGCTAAGTTGGCTCAGTGGTGCATCCGTTGCACCCCCCAGCCAAATAAAGCGAACAAGTCACCTTACGAGCTTGTCACCGGCATGATTCCACAGGGTCCCATTGATGCATTGTTCGCTAAGGTTGGTGCCGCATCAGTCACTGACCCCACTCATTATGTACAGAGCTTGAGGGATCACTTGCAGAGCATTCATGCGTCGGTAGCTGCGGGTGCACAGGCTGCTTTCGAACGTAAACAGAAGCATTATCAGAAACAGGCAGTTGAGAACAACAGCATCGTACCTGCTGTAGGTGATTTCGTGTTTGTCCGCAGACCCCCTGCAGCGTTGCAGTCAGAAGGTAGCCATGATAGGACCAGCAAGCGGCCCCTGCCGAACGCCGACCCTCGTTTGTTTCAGATTGTAAAGTTCGTGAGTCCTGAGACGGTCGTTCTATGTCACCCCGACACTCGAAGTACCGATATTGGCATGGGTCAACCAATCCATGTAAATCGTCTCATTCCTTATGATTTGTGTGACCTGGAAACGCCCACAAGCGCACGCGACTTGAAGTTGGAAGTCCTTGACAAGACTGGCAAACCTCATCTGGCAATGGTCATTTCTCAGACGGCCACGGGACTGGTGAAACTTCGGTGGGAAGCAACGGGTGAGGAGGAATTTGTCGAGCTGTCCGGTCTAGAATACCGCTGGCTGAGTTGAACTCGCTCTCTCTCCTCTCCTTCTGATTTTGTCGTTGCTTCCTGAGCGGCTCCGCTGATCATCCCTCGACTGCTAGGGGGATGTTGGTAGCGGTGAGAACTCAAGACAAGCATGCATGCGACGCCTCGTGAACACAATACGTGTAGCAGGCGAGGTGCTAATTCTGATGATCATGATGTTTGGCTCAAGTCAAACACCGAGTTTCACGACGCAGAAGATTCAATCGGATCTTGCATAAAAGGTCTCTGAGTGCCATTGCGGATCGTTTGCACCTTTCTCTCATTCAGTGTGAACCCAGACCAAAAGGATGATTAAGTGTCGTAGTTTTTTGGTTGGCGGGAGATGGTTGGAAAAAGACGGTTCTGGATGTACAAAGCAGAAAAGACTTGTTCTTTGAAACTGATCATTTCATAATAGAGGCTAAATTATCCGTTTCAGCCTTCAATTTCAGACCTAACGACAGGGAGTCAGCCAAAAAGTATTTGAATATAGATCCGGACAGATGGCGAAAGTATAACGAATATGTACGAAGCTATTTCATAATACGTCCAATCACCTTAAAAGGACTTACATCTGCCATGTAAGCATCTGCCGAAAAATTCTTAGAAAGAGTACCCAAGGATAGGAAAAAAACATATATAAGCAGACAGACGTGGAACAAGATTGAAGAAAGAAACACTAAGCGGAGATTGGGGACCAGTATCGGCGAAATGAAACAGAGGAACAAAGATATCGCGAAATCAGCGAAGTTAGACAATCAGCAAGTTTTGATCGAGAAGTTCGTTGACAATACACAAGACAAGCACAAAAAGCATATATGGAAGGCTATAAAAGAGCTAAAGAAAATATTCACCCCGCAATTCGTCAAAATGCAGAACAAAACGGGCATGCACGTGCTTCTAGTGAAACGGGCTGAAACAATTGCCGAATATTTGGAGACGGATCATTGGATAAATGAATCTGTACACGAAGGCCCTTCAACAGACAAAATTTTGTTAAACAATGCCGCGGATTTGACAGAATTCACCCTGGATGAATTGAAAACTGTTTTAAAACAGACAAAAATAAACAAACAGCCGGGGCCTGATGGTGTTGTTATGGAGCTTTTTAAATGGCTAGATGCTTGCAACCTCCAAAATCTGTTATCACTAATCAATGGTTGGTGGAAAGCTAGAAAGGCGCCGGAGGAGTTGTTTGTAGCTAGAGTGATACCAATATTCAAGAAGGGTGATATTGATGTTGCCGCTAATTATAGACCTACTTCCCTGTTAAACAGCGCCTATAAAATATACATGATGCTGATCAGGTCCCGGATGCATGCAGCAGTCTCCCACCAAATTTCGAAGACTCAATATGGATTTCGTCCTGGTATGTCTACATCTCATGCCATATACATAATTAGACGTATCCAAGATTTTGCTGAAAGCAAATCTTCCAAATTGAGTCTGGCACTGCTAGACTGGGAAAAGGCTTTCGATAAGATTCAATACGTTAAGCTCATACTAGCATTAGAAAGATTAGGTTTCCACTCCCAGTACTTGGATGTGATACAAGACTGTTATCGGAAGCCGACGTTCTATGTCAAGGATGAATTTGGTATGTCTGACATCAAGACACAGTCTGCTGGAATACGGCAGGGATGTCCGCTATCCCCCTTTCTGTTTGATCTAGTTATGACATGCATTGATATTGACATCCAAAGCAATATCAGTCAGGAGGTGAAGCATAATCGCATTCCTAATCTGGATTTCGATATGGTATACTATGCTGATGATACCATCCTTTTCTCGCAATCAAACAGGGGGCTAAATCAACTTTTAAGTCTCACCGAGAGAATCTCGCATCAATACGGGCTGAAATTAAATCGGTCTAAGTGCCTTGCTGTTCCCATAAATAATGATGGTAATATTCATTTCTATGATGGTACTGTGCTCACGAAGAGTTATGAAGCCACGTACTTGGGAAATGAAATAAATAGGGATGTTAATATTGCACATGAAATCTTGAACAAGATGCAAGAAGTTCGCTGCACATGGCTTAAACTAAATGCGTATTGGAAGGCAACCAGAGCTACAAAACGATGGAAAATCATTGTGTATGATGCGATCATCCGTAGTAAGCTACTTTATGGTTTAGAGACAATTCATCTTACACCTGCTTTAGCGAAGAAGCTGGATGCCTTTCAATACCGTGGTTTGAGAAAGATTATGGGTATGACTTCGACGTATATCAACCGCGCAAATACTAATCAAAGACTTCTTGCAGCAGCATCTGATGCAGCATTCCCAAATCCTGGTGATACCAGGAAAGTTTTACCGTTCAGTAGATATCACGAGGAGCGCCGGGCGAAACTTCTTGGCCATATCTTACGTAGTTCCGATGTAGATCCGTTGAGGCAAGTTTCATTTACAGTAAGTTCAGCTAGCCGCATAGACTATGGAAAGAAGAGGGTCGGCCGGCCAAGACAGAACTGGGTCATGTTCAGCAAGAAGTATGTTTATGAGAACAAGCTTCATTTGCCCAACTATGCAGAAACTGCTGAGCAAGACCAACGAGTCTATGATGCAGCTTTGCGAAGGCGATTTTAACACCAAGGTTTTTGTTAGTTCTGCGCCCGTGCTGCGCCAACGCCTTGCTTTCGAGCGACTCGCTACAGTCACAGCAGGGTAGGGCTGAGAAAAAAAGTGTCGTAGTTAAGATTACTAATAGGATCATATATAAGTCTTATAAAAATGATAAATCTTAGAATATCAAAAAGTATACTTTCTAATTTATATTAATTTTTAATTATGTTCGAAATCTAAAATTTCTCGAAGCATTCATTCCGTAGAAGATAAAAAATAATTTATGGAATAGGATGGAGGCGGGGGATCGGAATGGGGATTATGGGGATTATGGGGCTTTCGATTCGTTACTTGAATTATGATCGTCTAAAAAAGGGGCGGGTTTATATTCGATTAATATCTTATTTTCGATCGATATTATCTATATCTTTATGGAAATTTATATCTCTATATTTGTTGCCGTAGTATTGAGGAAGGGATTCGATTGATTCGAGGTCTTGGAATTATTCGATCGATTTAGGAATTAAATAGAGATATTGCGGGTTGGGTCATATTTTCGATATTCTTATGGAAATTTTCTTTATTCGCTATATTGAAAAAATGGAAATTTATCTATCTTAATTTTTCCCCAATCAGGTACGATTTGGGGTTCTCTCCTCAGAAAAAAGGTGGGCCGCGGTGGGTTGGATGGCTGGGCCGCGGCAAACTGGCTGGGCTCCGCTTGGGCTCCCTTCATGTTTCCTTTCTGGGCTCCTGGGTTGGAGGGGTGGGCCGCGGCGACGGACCTGGGCTCCCATTCTCTTCGCTTCATGTTTCCTTTCTGGGCTCCTGGGTTGGACGGGTGGGCCGCGGCGAAGCACCTGGGCTTTATTGGGCTCCCTTCATATTTCCTTTCTGGGCTCCTGGGTTGGACGGGTGGGCCGCGGCAAAGGACCTGGGCTTTATTGGGCTCCCTTCATGTTTCCTTTCTGGGGTTCTGGGTTAGACGGGTGGGCCGCGGCGAAGGACCTGGGCTCCCATTCACTTCCCTCTCCTGGGTTGGACGGGTGGGCTGCGGCAAAATTGCTGGGCTACCGTTGGGCTCCCTTCATATTTCCTTTCTGGGCTGCTGGGTTGGACCTGGACTCCCGTTGGGCTGCCTTCATATTTCCTTGGGCCGCGGCAATCCCGTTTACCTCCCTTCATGTTTCGATTCTGGATTCCTGGATTGGATGGGTGGGTCGCGGCAAAGGTCCCGCTGGGTTCCCTTAATATTTCCTTTCTGGGCGCCTGGTCTGCCACAAACGTCTACAGCAGAAGCCAGGTATCCGGCATCCTGTCTTGCAAGGCAACAATGCTGTAACAGTTGTGCGTTTTTCCGTGCGTGGTTTCTGCTGCAGCAAGATCCTGTGGACGACGTTCTTCGTTCGGTTTGCGGCAAAATTGTCAATGGTTCCATATAAAGAAAATATTTATTTGCGATGTAAGCCGACTCCTTCGCTTTTCTTTTTGCCCTGTTTGTGCGGCAAAGTTGCCCGTCTTTCCCGTGCGACAGCCGACCGATCCGTATACTAATCTCTTTTGTGCTTCTTCCACGAACGTCTACCGCAGAGGCAAGGTATGATGTCTTGCAAAACGACAAGGTTGTGACACTTGCGGAAAACTTGCCGCAAGATCCTGTGGACGACGCTCTTCGTTCGGTCTGCGGAAAATTCGTCAATGGTTCCGTGCAAAAGAAGATTTTCGTTTGCCTTAGAAGCCGACAAACCTCTTCGCACTTCTTTTTGCCAAGTTTTCACGGCAAAGTTTCCAATTTGCTCCGTCTGACAGGCGACCGATCCCTATACCAACCTGCTTCGTGCTTCTTCCGCAATCATCTGCAGCAAAATTCAGGTATCCTGTTTTGCAAAGCAGCAATGTTGTAACAGTTAGTTGGTCGAATACGACGTTCCCTGTCCTTGTATAGGTAACATGTCTGACTGTGTAGCTTAATGTGCCAATGACATGATCTTTGGCTCAAGTAATGAGAAAAGAGGTACGCTTGCAGCTTGTGTTCCTCTTCGGGATGGGCTTCCCTTTTGGGTTTCCGTGGCTTGCCCGGCAATCCTACCCCAATATCGTTGTGCTGCTGTTGAGGGTCGATTTAACTCAGTTGCGGGAAAGTTGTGTGTGTGTGTGTGTGTGTTCTCCATGCGTGGTTTCTGCGGAAGTAAGATCCTGTGGACGAAGTTCTTCGTTCGGTCTATGGAAAAATTCGTCAGTGGTTCCGTGTAAAGAACGATATTTATTTTGCCTTGTAAGCCGACACACCCCTGTGCGGTCTTCTTTTCGCCAAATTTGCGCTGCAAAGTTCCCACTTTTCCCCGTGCGACAGCCAACCGATCCGTAAACCAACCTCTTTTGTGCTTCTTCCACAAACGTCTACCGCAGAGGCCAGGTATCCGGTATCCTGTCTTGCAAGGCAGCAATGTTGTAATAGTTGCGGGAAGGTTGTGTGTTCTTCCGTGCGTGGTTTTTGCGGCAGCAAGATCCTGTGGACGACGTTCTTCGTTTTGTTTGCGGAAAAAATCGTCAATGGTTCCGTGTAAAGGGGAACTTGTGTGTTTCTCCTTGCGTGGTTTCTGCGGCAGCAAGATCCTGTGGACGACGTTCTTCGTTTCGTCGGCGGAAAAAATCGTTAACGGTTTCGTATAAAGAAAGATTTGTGTTTGCGATGTAAGCCGACAAACCCCTTTGCGTTTCTTTTTGCCAAGTTTGCACGGCAAAGTTCCTACCTTTTCCCGTGTGGCAGCCAACCGATCTGTATACCAATTTGCTTTACGCTTCTTCCACAGACGTCTACAGCAGAGGCCACATATCCTGTCTCGCAAAACGGCAATGTTACGTGTTTTTTCCTTGCGTGGTTGCTGCGGCAGCAAGATCCTGTGGATCTTCGTTCGGTCTGCGGACAAAATCGTGAATGGTTCCGTGTAAAGAAAGATTTTTGTTTGCCTTGTAAGCCGACAAACCCATTTGATTTTCTTTTCGCCATAATTGCGCCGCAAAGTTCACACTTTTTTCCCGTGCGACAGCCAACCGATCCGTATACCAACCTGTTTCGCGCTTCTTCCACAAACGTTTACGGCAGAGGCCACATATCTTGTCTTGCAAAACGGCAATGTTGTGTGTTTTTTTTTCTCCGTGTGTGGTTTCTGCGATAGCTAGATTCTACGGATCTTCGTTCGGTCTGCGGAAAAATAAAAAGCCGTGAATGGTTCCGTATAAAGAAAGATTTTTGTTTTGTGTTGTAAGCCGACGCACCCCTGTGCGCGCTTGTTTTCGCCAAAATTGCACGGCAAAGTTCATACTTTTCTCCCGTGCGACAGCCAACCGATCCATATAGCAACCTCTGTTGTGCTTCTTCCTCCAATGTCTACAGCGGAGGCAATGAATCCTGTTTTGCAAAATGGTAATGTTATGAAACTTGTGGAGAAGTTGTGTTTTTTCTTTGTGCGGTTCCTGCGGCAACAAAATCCTGTGGACAATGCTCTTCGTTCGGTCAGCAGAGAAAACGTGAATGGTTCCGTGTTAAGAGAGCTTTTTGTTTGCCTTGTAAGCCGACAAATCCCTTCCAATTTTTCTTGCCAAACATGCACGGCAAAGATCTCGTTTTCTTCCCGTCCGACAGCCAACCGAAGCGAACACCAAGCTCTTTTGCACTTCGTCCGCGAACGTTTGCAGCAGAGGCCAGGGATCCTGTTTTGTAAAGGCGGCAACAATGTAATGTGGCAGTTGCGGGAGAAATGTGCATGTTTTCCGTGCATGGTGTTGCAGCAAGATCCTGGGAACGATGCGCCCTGGACCCTCCCAAAAACCTTCCCACATGCTTGAGTCCCACCACCCACTCTTCTCCCGCAGAAATATATCGCCAAATCCCTAATTCTTCTTCGCAAAATCTGCTGGCGAAGCCAGATTGGGATCCATCCCATTCCAACTTGAACCGGTATGATTCGATGCATTCTGTTTGGGGTCTTCGCTGGTGTAATCTTCATTGATATTTTTCGATATGGACGCGACTTTGATAGAGAATGATATATTCATTTCTGATTCGCGCCCAGATAGAATTTGGAATCATTTCTTTCTTTAAAAAATGCAGCGTCCTATCAAATCGGATGATATGAAACGATAACACCCGAAATAGCCTATCTAAAATATGTTAATTTAGAATTTAGATTTGTCTTCGAATCATGATTTGGGTCTCATTATATCGTATTTGGATTCGTTTATTTCGCGATCGGATTCGGGTCTATTTAGGATTCGGGGCGAGTATTTTTCGTGATCGATTCATTTTGTATTTGTAGAGTAGAGTCTAGGATATCTAAATTCTTAGCGAAAAAAATTTGATTTCATTTATAGATATATCTTTAGAATAAATTATTCGTATTCATTCTTATATAATGAATATTTTAGCATCCGCATAAGAAAAAAATATTATTATTTATTCTCAATTCTTTGAGAGAGGAAAAGATATCCAACATCATAATTCTTGAATCTTTCGAAAATAAAGTAAACTCTATAAATTATTGAAAAATATATTAAAATTACAAAAAAAACGATAATTTTTTTTCAATTTAATCAACGAACGATAATAATTCATAATATATTTTTCCAATATATAGAAATTCCAAGTTGATAATTTGATATTGATGTCTTTAAATATATCTAAAATTTCATCCTTCTTGAAATCTTCAATAAGAGATTGAATTTCAAGATTCAGAATTGAAATCTTTCAAATCTATCTATCGATAATTGAAAGATTTCGAATCTTAAATCGAAAATATTATATTCTAAAATCGAATATTTTTTAATCTATTTTATTAAATTATTAAATTTGATATCATGTCATATTTTCTTCGCAACAAAATCTAATCATAATCATTATATTCATTTCCAATTATTTCTAAATCCGAATCTGAAATCTTAATCTACGAATCGAGTATTTACCACTATTTATAATCCTATTATATCTCAAGTTTTCTTTCTAATATGCGGGCGAAATCTTATTTATTGTTCTTTTTTTTTATATTTCATGTATGAATTCCTCTAATATTCTACTCTTATATTCTTTTTAGAATCAACAAGAAAAGAAAGATTAATATTCTATTCTTTCTCAAATATGAAAAATAATCTATATTTATAGATAAGTGATTTTTATTAGCAATTTCGAAGATTTAATTTATACATATTTATATATATATATAATAAAAATATATATATATATATATATATATATAATTTTTATAAGAATATATGATAATATATTTTTATGACAAATATAAAAATCTAGAGATAGAATATATGACATTTAAAAATGACATATATATATATATATTATCAAAATATTTCGTTTCATAGAAATATCAAAAAAAAAGATGAAATATTATCAATAGAATTTCAAGAAAATAAATTTTCTATTTATTGAAATTCTCTAATAAAACGGTGTCGTGCCGCTTGCGTGCATGATTTTGTGCGCACTCTGGTCTCCCTGGAATGCGGTCGTTTGCGGCATCTCTTCGTGAAAGCTCTTGTATGTCTGTCTCGAGCTACTAAAATCCTGGAAATTTTAGAACCGCGAGCACTTCTCTCCCGGCTCTAAAATCTCGGAGATTTTGGTAGCTTTAGGAAATCTCACGGTGTTAAAATCATTCAAATTTTGGTAGCTTTAGGCTGAGATGCTCCCGGTAATAAAATCTCGGAGGTTTTGGTACAGGCACCTATACCCCGCCTGGGAGTTGCATGTCTGCTTATACTTGCCTGTTTGGGAGTTGTATATCCTCTTACATTTGCTCGACTTGCCACACACTTCTTCCGTTGGCTTCCGGCTCTTGCCACTCATATAATTGAATATATTTCGATAGGTTTAGGGCGTCAACTCAGCCGAGCATGCTAATCCACATGCCGTCAAAGCCACGAGCCGAGCTAACTTTATGCTTGGTAACTTTAGGCTGAGATGCTCCCGATAATAAAATCAATCTCGGAGGTTTTGGTATAGGCACCTATACCCCGCCTGGGAGTTGCATGTCCGTATATACTTGCCTGCCTGGGAGTTGTGCACTTCTTCCGTTGGCTTCCGGCTCTTGCTACTCACATGATTAAACATATTTCGATAGGTTTAGGGCGTCAACTCAGCCGAGCATGATAATCTACATACCGTCAAAGCCACGAGCCGAGCTAACTTTATGCTTGGTAGCTTTAGGCTGAGATGCTCCCGGTAATAAAATTAATCTCGGAGATTTTGGTGCAGGCACCTATACCCCGCCTGGGAGTTGCATGACCGCTTATACTTGCCTGCCTGGGAGTTATATGTCTTCTTACATTTGCTCGACTTGCCGCGCACTTCTTCCGTTGGCTTCCGGCTCTTGCCACTCACATGATTGAATATATTTCGATAAGTTTAGAACTATCTTTTGAATATATTTCGATAAGTTTAGAACTATCTTTATGCTTACTGTATGCCAGAATGTGCGAACTATATAGTCCTACGATATTGAATATTACTACACGTCCAAAAGACTCTGCCGCCACTTTTTCCCGCTGCTAGAGACAACGGGTCCACTGTAGTTTAATTTAAAATCAATTATTACTTTTCTTCAGCAGATATTATAATTTCAATTATTAATTTCCTCAATCTATATTATAATTCAGATAATAGAAAATATTTATTAAATAAATTAATATATATCTCTATTAAAATAAATTTTATCAAATTAGTTACTAATATATTATATAGAGATCTATAGAAATTATGAATAATATATTTACAAAAAAGTTAGATATCATGAGAAGAGATAGATTCATATAATATCTACCAAATAATAATCATATAAAATATTTCGATAGAAATTAATTTCAAAATGAAATAAGATATATGCATAAAGGAAACAATGTATGAAAATTATTTTCGAATATAACTTCTCATTCTTATAATAGAAAGACATATCATAATTATAAGAATATCCTATTATATTAATTTTTTGAATTCGTATAATCAAATCAAAATATATATCGATCTATAAATTTTAAGAATAATAATATACTAATATCTTTTTCTTATACTACGACGAATCAATTATTATCTCTTATCTCTCTCCGAGATATCCCTATATCATCATATCCAGATATCCTACGAAATGAAATTGAAATTCTCGGGAGATATCATAGAAATATCACCAAGAACTCGTATAAAAAGAAATATTACAAAAACCTATGAACATTTGCGTGATATCACACATACAAATATTATGATACGAGTTCGTGATTTCGATGTACTAACATTTCATAATAGAAATGTATTAGTATCCTACACAAACATCCATAATTCTACGTACACCCCCTACCCGCTTACATTCTTATCTTTTACTATATTTCTTCATGACAATCTCTTTTATCTCGTCTGACTAAATCTTAGAGAATTTAATATAACGAACGCTTCTTTCTTTCTTTATCTCTCTCTACCTATCTATCTAGCTTTCTCATTCTCTACCTCTCCACGATTGTATTATATATGAATTTCTCGCTTAGATACAAAATCTATATTTAAACGTTCGAATTGAAGATCGAATATAAAATTTACACAAGATTCCATTTATATAAAATTACTAAGTATACGCAACTTTATTAATTCCGCAGAGCAATATAAGCTGCAAAAAAGTTTCATATTTCCATACTCCTTATCGTCTTCCATGGACCCCACTCAAATAGAGAATACAACTAACTCACGGGTGTGCTCCACGACCACTACTAGAAGCAACGAACCCCCCTTAGTATATATATATATATATATATATATATATATATATATATTTTTTTTTTTATTATTCATACCTATTTAGATAAACGAATCCAGGAATCATCACCCGATCGCACAGAGATAAAGAAACAAACAAACACCCACACGCACACAAATATATTATACTGTAATAAGACAATTACTACTTGCTACATGTCAAATTGGTCAAATTCGATGATTGAGTTGAAAACTTTTTCGAAAAAACAATATTACCTGTTTTGCTTATTTCCGAATTTCTCCAGCCGTGGATAAATACATATACAACATAACTGAACATATCAAATGTAATCATAGTTTGAAACATATTCAATAGAATAAAGTTCTTGTATATAACAGTATACGAGTCTTCGTTCTCATTCTCGATACCTCATGTTGGAATGATAGGAAAAATTGTAGAAAATACACTCCTATATTATTCCAGTAGATGGTTTCAATTGATATTATGATGTAATCTTAGTATATTTTGGATTGCTGGATTCACGGCGGCTCCTGGCACAAGGCATCACATGAAGCACGATTACGCAGCACGTCTGTGCAGATTCGAATGTTCTTCCTTCTCACTTGCTACATCCCAACACAGCCCCAGCAAAACACTCGAAATACGTGCTGTCCGGTTTACAAGGCAACCGCAAAGTCTTAGACTTCTGGCTCTTGGCGACTGGTGCATTTCCACACACGACAAACCAACAAGCTTCCATGTTGTTGAATGGGGCTTATTTGACGAATGGCCTCGACCCCAACTGCGGTCCCGTGGTGCAGAATGCAGCATGCAAGCACCCTTCGCGTGACTTCGAACTCGTAGGCGCAGTGGGCACCTTCTTCGTCTTGTCCTTTTTCTGCTTGCGATCTTTCGGCTTCTTTGCGCCGTCCTGCAGATGAGAGTCATGAAACAACGCATGTTGACAGGGCAACGCCCGAGGCGAGGCTACATCCTTTCTGCCTCTCGTTCAGCTCTTCTTTTAGACAAGTGGACGGTTTGGGCGTGGATTTCGAATTTCCTAAGAACCAGAATCAGCCCCTGCTGCCTTCCCAACCACAAACACAAGCTTTGTGCACAAACATGCAATATCTATCTATATATATATATATATATACATACATATATATATGTATATATATATGTATGTATGTATGTATGTATGTATGTGTGTGTGTGTGTGTGCGAATACATCTATTTTTACATGTCAACTCATGTACAACACACATCATGTTGAGGATATCGAGCATGCACTACACACAGTTGCATATACCTGGATACACAGATACACACACACACACACACGTTCATCTCCAATTGCTGGGTCCCCGTGCGGATGTACTCGGCCTGGGCAAGTGCTGCTTCAGCAGCTCTGCCGCCTGGCAAGATTCTCGAGGCCTAACAACGGGCCAACAAAAGAACAATTGTAATTAATTTAATTGTTATTGAAGGGTTGTTGTACGGTTGTAGAATGTTGTAGATGCCCACGTTCATGATGGCACTTGCCTCTTTGTTGTCGGCACTGCTGTTATCATCTCTTTTGAGACCACCGGGATCGCAGTTGCAGCAATGTAGGCGCGAGGGTTGTTTACACTTGGGGGGACGTCGAGAGAAACTATCATAGCTACAACTACAACACCCTGGGAAGCAAGACAAAGGGGTCCAGGACAAGGAAAGAGCCCTAAACCATGAATTGGCAGGCGGTCGAAACCTGACAAACCAGGATCATGCGTGATGCAAGCACCCGTAGGCTTCAGGAGCTCGTTCTCTTCTCGAGTGGAAGTTGGCCAAATACGAAATCATATCACCGGTGGGACGCCTGCGCGTGTCCAAAGAGGTCAGCCATATGAACAGCTTGCCGTTCCTGGCCCCTCGCCTGTCACACCGGGCCCCTTTCGAGAGCTCTTCCCGACTAGATTCAAATTGCTTGTCGTGTGACGTAAGTTCCCTCTTTTGGCTCTCCTGATAAGCTCTGGATGACAGGCATGTGCTGCTATTGCAGCTTTGGGTGCTTTCCGAAAAACGCGAGGTGGGCACATGAAGGGACACATCACTTGCAGACGCCTTCTCCCACGAGCTACATTCGAGCCCAGTTCCTCATCATCTAAAGTCCACAGTGTTGCCGACTATATCGGGCCATTAAGGAACGAGGCGCGCGTCTACGGCAAGGTAGCTGTACAGTTGTGTGTACTTAGGCTCGAAGAGGCCCGCAACACAGGCAAGCAGGACAGGCTTAAGCAGCACACGCTTAGCTAGCACATAGTGAGTTTGCACTCGGCAAGCATGTCGAAGTCATCAAGAGTTACCAAAACACTGTCTGGCACGCATCTGCTCTCAAAGGATGTCACATGTTCATGCTATGACGGCATTCCCTGGTCGCACCCCGCGCAGTTCTTCATGCAGGGAGGCTTTGGCTGAAAGCAGCGCCTCATCAGCAATGACGTAGGACCGGGTAATCAGGTCAAGTGGGGACTTGATTCTGACCATGCCTGATACGAGCTGTCTTGCAGCATTCAAGTAATCCTTGAACAAGCTGACATTTCGAGGCGTCTGCAGATGAGCTGTGCGGTCAGCGAGACCAGGACCACAAGCATTGGCAGGGCAACAGGACGGAGCCACTTGCAAAGAGAACCCGGGCCTCAAGTGTAGCTTTGTGGCCACCCATGGCGGCCAACATCAGCGGCGTCACACCGCCACTCGCCGTGCAGTCGACCTCCGGTCGGCGTCAGAGCACAAACTTCAGAGCCGGAGTCCGGAGTTCTACAGTACGGAGCAGGAGGTGCAGTTGTTTTGAGGAGCGGTTTGCGCGGTTGCCTGGCGAAGCTGGCGCACTTCGGCTTTGTGCAATCAGCTGTCCCCTCTGACTCTCGCCCTTTGGCGAGACGCACGGAACAAAACTCTTCTTCTGGAAGCTCTTCTCGCGCCCCCCTCAGCTGCATGTGCCGAAACCTAATGCGCACCTAACATCCTTCCCGCTTGGATGAAAGGCCGAGGGAGTCGACGGCCCGAGCCCGGCGGCCAAGGCGGCCACAACAGCGTTCACACGCATCGAAACTCCTGCCATCCCGTGCCTGCGCCTCCGCATTGAGAAGCATAGGTACGATCTTGCTCCGGCCATGTGCCTCACACGCAACATGCCGGCCCTCTTGTCTTCATTGTTGGACTTACTGCGCAACACTTCTGAATTATTGCACTTCCTCAATGAAGTACTCTCAGCCTGTTGACTTTCGGCGGCACTGTTGGCATAGTCCAGTTGTCGTCATTGCTGCTGCTGTGCAATGTCTGGGACGGAAGTTGCAACGGCCCCACGGCTCCGGAAGTAGTGACAGTGGAATCGCTGTACGTATACAGCTCGTTGTCCATGCGCTCGGGGCTTTGAGTGGGCGTGCGGCTCAAAAATGAAGGTCCCAACGAAGCCCCTTACTGCAAGCAAGACACTCCATACAGTAGCATGCTCAAACACTGAAGCTGCCAAGACTGGTGCTGCGCAAGAAGTGTCTGATAAAGCACCATGCAAACTCCATGGCAACCAAATCCAACGATCGCGTCATGACGGACCGCCGGCAGGCACAGCAAGGAACTGGGCCCGGCGCAGCAGCGGCATGTAGGGCAGTGTACCTGTTATAGTCACAGTGCTTCCGGTCCTACTCGTTGGACTGGCGAAACTTTCAATTCATCAATGAATCGGAACAACAGTAGCATAAGTGCTGGTCGCAGTGTAAGCCGTGACAGTAGATGAGTTCATCCTGTCGCAGGGCTAACCTTAAACCCTAAACTTTAGAGGCGCGAGACCCTGCACTTCACCGCGCACCCATTCTCCGTGGCTGCCGTCGCCTGGACTCGACTCGCTAGCAAAGCCTGGACGGTGGAGACCTCGGCGACTGGCAAAGCGCCCTTTGGGGCCCAGAGCAACCAAAGCGAGCATCGTAGTCCCACCCCCTAAACCCTAGACCCTTTTGGCTTGGACGCCGACCTCCTTGCGGCTCCCGGTCTCTTTCCGTGAGCTAGCGAGACTTTCCGCTTCAAGGTCCCCTCAGCTGGCATCGGGGAAATCTAAGGCACGAGCAGCTCCGTCCGCAGACGCCTTTCGCAAGTTATCCTGGGAGAACGGCTATGGAGAAAAACATCGGTTCGGGCCTGGAATTTCGCTGCTGTTCGTGCAGATGGTGCATGCCCCACGGCCCCCTAGGAATCGACAAGAAGCGAGAAATCCAAGCGAAGGATCCACACCAGCCGCAAGCATTCCGGCAAACGCCGTAACAAAGGGGCCTAAATGATTACCTATGCTATTTTGGGGGTTCTTTATTAACAACATAGTATAATGGCACCCAAAACCCTAGTCTAATTATTAAGGCCCCTATATTATAGAAACCACAAGAGCAGCAATCCATCGGCCGAGCAAGCTTCGAACGAAAGGCTCGGGCTTCAAAAAGCGCCAGAATTGAAAGCTATTTTTAGGGGCCGTAAGAATTAAAAGATGGTGTTGGGGCCCACTATACTATACTTATAATAAGGACAGCCCAAAGTCGTTTTGGTTATTCCAGCCCTTTCTTAACATCCCAGACCGAAGCTGGCTTGGTAAAACCCGGTGTACAAGCGTAGGTTTTTAGTTTGGGATAGTGTCAACAGGAGCTGTAAGGGAGCCCGAACTTGCGGATGTCTCTCTTTACAGCGTAGATCACAAGAGCTCTCATGAAGTCAGGACTGACTGCTGGATGATCCACAGAATGGCTGAGGGCGACTCCTCCGCGGTTCGCGGCGGCCGGAGGAACCTAGAGCCGAAGGCTTAGTGTCGCTTGAATAGGCCTTGTGGGAGCGTGCTACTCGTCCTGGGCCTGTAAACTCGACAAGCCTGACCTCAAGTTCATACCGATCTTTCTGCGAAGATTGCTGAGCTAAGTACAAAGCAATCCGTCCACTGACTCCACTGACTGACGAGCCTACACCGACTCTCGAGAGTCCAGTTTCACAAGGACTACCACCGACAGTACGATCACGACTACGACGACGACGACGACCACTAAAGCTGCTGCTACTGCTGCTGTTACTGCTACTCCTACTTACTACTACTACTTCTACTACTACTACTACTACTACTACTACTACTACTACTACTACTACTACTACTACTACTACTGCGGCTGCTGCTACTACTACTGCTGCTGCGGCACGAGTCGGCGACTGCGAGTACGCCCGTCACTACGAGCACGACGACGACGACTACTACCGCTAAGACTGCCGCCATCGTTAGCGCTCATTCTGATCCGCAGCATTGTGACGACTCTCGTGACTCTTCCTGCTCTGACTCTTTTTGGAAATTCATCTTGCAGCGATTCGCCGGAAACCTGTGCTGCTCCAAAGACCAACACCAGCTGGCCATATTTTAACCAGGAACCACGTGATCTCTAAGCTTGACAATCCGAGTGGCTTTGGCGCTGGCTTCCGAGCCTTTGCATTGAGACTGTCTTCGGTTAATCAAAAATCAATCGCCATGCAAGTTGTGTTGCAGCATGTAGAAGTGTCCACCAATCTTCGACATTGCGTTAAACGTCGTGTGCATTTGTCTCAAGAGCATCGAACTACCGAGGAAACTTCTACACACAGAAATGATAATCCTCGCATCAGAGATGGAACTATCATGATCTTCTCTTCATCACCAGCGTGACCATCGTCATCAGTGTCGTCATCGTCGTCGTCACCGTCATCGTCACCATCATCACCATCATCGTCATCATCGCTGTAGCAGTTCAAGGTGGTTTGTCCAGTCAGCCTCCGGACCTTTCGGACGGTAGCATTCAAAGGAATTTCCAGCCCTCACTTCGCCCATGAATAATTAAGTCGTTAAGTACAGCAGGGTCAAGTACGTGAATTACCGCCGCTTCCAGTACTGTACGAACGTCGCATATCGTGGAGTGCTGTGTTGTGATCAGGTGAAGCATTTTGTGACACTCTTTGCGCTCTGAAGGGGTGCATTGAACGCATGCAGCACCGTCGTCGATACATGTCCGCTTGCACGCACACATGTCGGAGTCGAAAATGGGGATTTGCTCTGGCTCTGACCCTTTGCAAAGCTGCCAGGGCATCGGAACACTGAACACGGATTCTGCATGTACCGCCGAGAACCAAAGTCGAGTTGTAGGCTACAGGGGATAGAGACTGCAATCATGGCAGCTGCTGATTTGGCTGGAATGAACAGGGAAGAGACTCAGAAAGTAGTATTTGTCTCGACCCGCTCACCCTTGCTGCGAAGAGGGATCAGAGCTTTGAGCTGGTGAAACTGTTGCGAAACGAGCTTCGAAGGAAGGAAAGAACCCTCCGTCTGGTGGGACTTTCGGACAGGTTTGCTGCTGTTGGGAGCGGGGCCTCATATCAAAACATCCGACCACGTTCCTGAAGCTGCCTTGGCCCGCCACATAGAGATTCAGACCATGCAGGTCTCGCCACCCGGAGAACCGGAGTCGAAAGGCTCGGAAGCGCTGGTTGAAGCTCGTGAAGCAAAGGCCATGTCGGACGATGGCTTGACTGCCTCGCCGAGGCATGCAGTGACTGTTTCTGAGAACTCTAGATCTGTGCAGGAGGCGAGAAGCTTCACGCTGCCTTCACCCACCCATTCCATGGAAGCATCGATCAAATGGAAGGGACGAGAGCAGGCGACGAAGTTTCGCATCAATGAGAGCCATGACCTCTGGCCAAGAATGACAACTAGGTGTTCGTAACCACCATCCCGGGTCTGAAACTCGTCCATGACCCGGATGAAGTCGATATCAGTCTCACAAGTCTCTATGCTGTTTAAGCCTGCACGAGCACATTGCAATTCGAAAGCCAGTCGGCTGCAGACTTCTTCCACTGCTATCAAGAAGTGAACGGATGTGCCGAGCTGCCCCAAGGAAGCAGCGTGACTGTCGCTCTCTGAGCTCAAGGTGTCCAAACGCTGCGGCATGACTGATTTCTGTACACAAGCATCGTCACAAGCACGTTCGGTTTGTCCATGCATCATGTAAAGCCGACGGCAGTTTGAACCGAAAGGGCTCAACACGGTTGATAGTGAGTTCGTGGGCAGCCAAGATGAACGGAACTCCTCAATCCCATAAATGTGACAAGGTGTCCAAGCTGCGATGCACGATAAATCCGAAGTTCGCGACATCCCGACCTAGTGAGTGCAATCTATCCTACGTAAAGTGTCTAGCAGGCGGACTGCATCGTTGCATCCGCACCGGTTCTCACTATGCATTCAGCAGAGGGATGGCCATCGAGGATGCAGTTCTGAAGCCGGTGACCGGTGACATATACAACCACAATGATATTGATGACAGCGACGATGATGGTATCCATGGCGATGTGGTGATGAACGTGATGTTCGCGGTAAGACTGTTGCAAACTTGCTTCCTGCTATCCTCAACGATCCGAGTCAACACTCCCCTGTTTGCGTTCGCAAAGACTGGAATTTGGGTTCCGGGCCCGACTGCAGCAGCCACGTGCCGGGACCTGGAGCTTCCAAAGTCTAAAACCATATCGCTCTATAGATATGAGCATCGTGATAAGATCCCGCTAGAATTACAACTTTCCTGCGGGCCCTGCCGCCTGCAAATCCTGCAATCCTTAGAAGGCATTGGGATCGCAGATCACCGAGCTTCTGCTGTGCTAGCCCCTAAACTCCTGATTACCTTCATCTGCTTAGCTAACTCTACTCCACCTCATAGTACTAGTATCAGTGCTATTACTAGCACCAGTAGGATTCCCACGCCCAACTACAACTGTTCGTAGCTTCATTACCATAAAATCCCAGCCGAACTACTAAATTCCTGTCCTGGATGTCCACAAGAAACACTTGCTTTAGTTCTTGGCCTACTGGCGTTTGGCACTCAGGTGCAACGATTACTGGGGTTGCTGTGCCGCTTGAGGTTTCGGGGGAGGCTCTGCAGTCTGTGTTTCGTTGGAGGATTAACAATGGTAGGCTTCAACTTGCAAGTGCAAGCCCTCAGCCGTCAACAGGAACCCAGAACAGCACGCAGTGAAGGAATCACCAATTAAATCTCCCCCGAATGCTCTACATCAGTCTCCGTGACCGCTCGGGTTGTGAGTTGCGGCCAACAACACGTTCGTCCGAATCGCCTCGTCGTCATCACCCTCGGAGTCCAACTCCTCGCTGGTCGACGAGGCCTCATATGCAAACACCACGGGCATCGTAAGGTCCCTGGGGTTACAGCATGTGTTTTGTGTGTGTGTGTGTGTGTGTGTGCCAAGCCATTAGCACCAATGCCCCGCACTCCACCCAGGGCTCCTTCAATCATGATGAGACTGTCTATCTTCCTCTCTTGATATGCTCCTCAAGCTATCTCCAAGACAGCTTGTGCTAAAGGGAACCCCAATCCGAGCGGCCCTACTAGCGAGCCCATTCAGCCCTTTAGGGGGTTGTAGCTAGGGTACAGGGTCTTCTAACCCAGCAGTGCTCCGAGCTTCGAGGATTAGGGCGGGCCTAGACTCCAAGCCCTTGTCCCCTAAACCCCAGCACTCTAAACACACTGAGCCTCAAAGCCGCCAGCCGAAAGTTGGACCCGATTCTAGGCTCTGGTCCAGGAACCCTGAACCCTAAAACTCCCAAACCCCGAAATAGGCGACCCGGCAGAGTATCCGCGCTTCAACTTTCGCCTTCCGAGCAGCAGAAGCCAAGGTGTAGACAGGCTTAGGATTCGTTGGGGCTCTCTACCCGATCAACAACGCACGTATGCTGAAGAATCCGTAGAGTTTAGTATACGGCCTTGGCTTCCGTTTTATGAGTGTTCCTCGGGGCTTTCGAACTGTTGCCTCGTCAAGTGGTCTTTCTTAGGATTTGAGCGGGCTTGTCATGTAGGGCCCATATGGAGCTTCGAATCTGGAGACATCATCGTCGTCGCTATGACCGGTTCACATTTCACAGACGCCAGCACAACATACTACGATCCTTGGGGCTCCTCGCATAGACTTTGAGCCCTCAACAGTGCACTGCTCTTCCTTCCGCACCCAGTGTTTTGGCACACTATGGTCTTCTACAGTGTCACCGGCTGTGTTCTGACCACTTCGGAGCCTTACCGGGGTGGGTTCAAGGTTTGCAAAAGCGACTGAGGGCTGACGATATCAAAGCCGCTGTCATCTTGTCGCTGCGTGCTAAACACGACAAGGCCTGTTAACAGAATCTCCATAATCAAAGCCTAGTTAGTATACATACATGCATGCATGCATGCGGACATGTACACACACAGAGATACATATGTACACACATACATATATATATATATATATGGATACATACACGCATACCCGCAAATATCCACACATATGTGTATGTATGTATACATATATATATATATAGTATACTACGTCTTCACCCATCTTTGAAAGCAGGCCCTTATTAAACACACTCACCAATGGCCACCCTACGTCACATCTGTACGTGGAACCAGGGATTTGGTGTCACCAAGCAGGCAAGAAACACCAGGGCAAGCAGTTTTGGGGACGGTTCATGGGAATTTCCGAAATTGCGCAAAGGGCGATCCCTGATTCTGAGGAACTCCCGATGTTGATCTACTGCCGGATTGCCGCAGAGAAGCTTCTTAGCCGATCGTTGGCCGCCGCGACGGCAGTGGCAAAGTCCCATTCCTGGCTGCACAACTTTCTCTCGTCGACGCTAGTCTCAACTCCGATTACAACACAACACAGAACGGAAGACAAAACACAGGAATATCCATCGGTATGGCTCTGGCAGTATTGTAGTGAACTCACGTGCAACCCGCTTACTGAATGGCCAAAGCGTGTGCTAGTGACGGTCGCCTACTCCGACGTCTGAGCCCTGCCGACCCCGACGACGAGGAGGACTGCCATCCTCGATACTTCTGCAGCCGTCGTAGTAGTAGTACTGGTGGTGGAAGTAGTAGTAGTAGTAGTAGTAGTAGTAGTAGTAGTAGTAGTAGTAGTAGTAGTAGTAGTAGTAGTAGTAGTAGTAGTAGTAGTCGTGGTAGTGGTAGTAGTAGTAGTAGTAGTAGTAGTAGTAGTAGTAGTAGTAGTAGTAGTAGTAGTAGTAGTAGTAGTAGTAGTAGTAGTAGTAGTAGTAGTAGTAGTAGTAGTAGTAGTAGTAGTAGTAGTGGTAGTAGTAGTAGTAGTAGTAGTAGTAGTAGTAGTGGTAGTAGTAGTAGTAGTAGTAGTAGTAGTAGTAGTAGTAGTAGTAGTAGTAGTCGTAGTAGTAGTGGTAGTAGTAGTAGTAGTAGTAGTAGCGAAAGCAGTAGCCGGAGCACCAGCAGCAGTAGCGGTCGCAGTCACAGCAACAATAGTGGAATTTTGTAGTCGGCTTCGTGGTAGCAGTAGCAGTAGTAGTTCTCGTCGTCGCAGTACTACCAGCAGCAGCATTAGTTGTAATAAGATTAACCATGATAACAACTAATAGCATTAATAATGGTAGAAGTAGCAGTGTAGTATAGTAGCACTAGCCGAAGCACCATCAGCGGCAGTTGTGGAAGTGTTGGTGTGAGGAGCAGGAGTCGTAGCACCAGGGGCGGTAGCAGCATTGGTATTGGTATCTGCATTCGTACGCAAATCAGTATTGGTGTTTTTTTCGTAGTCGTCTTCGTAGTGGCAGTAGTCGACGATGGAGTGTCACCAACTGCATCTTGGTCTCATGCCGTAATTTCTGAACAGCTTGTGCCATCCGTCCGTGCAAAGGATTTATTCATCCCAGAGAGTTTTTAACCGGGTCAGCAATAAGCATACCGAAACCTATAGGCTCAATGTCTGCAAGTCTTCTGCCTGCAAAGGTTTCGGATCTGGTATTGCCTGGTATCCCAAGATATCCCAAGCATTTGCGCAAACACCTCCCTTGCTGACTTTCTGCCTTTTGTAATGCACCCCGGCCTGCTTCTTTGCCTCGAGAAAGCGCGAGGAGCGCTCACGGACCATGCCAGGGCAAGATAAGCCAGGGCAGGGTGTGGGTTTCGGTGTGCTAGGCCAATTCCACAGAAACAAAACATCAGACGGGACGTGGCCCTTGGAACTTGACGTGGGTGTAAGACAGCTTTGTTGGGGCCTGTTGGGGTCACAAGCCTCTAAGATTTACAAATAGAATGATAACACGTTGTTGCAATCTGGGTCCTTGATTTCTTGTCCGTCTCTGTCAGTTGTCTTCTCATACTCACTAGCTTCTATCATCGCTACTGGTACAAGTATCCTGGTTGCTTGCTCCAGCATGTGGGGGCTCCGGCTTCGGGCACATTGAAGGTCTGGTGACACCCACTAGAGGGTGCGGTCTTAGACCTTTCAGTCCCCCCTAAGGCGTCAATGCAGCTGCGGGCGTCGAAGTAAGGTTGCAGTTCAGGTAGGATTTGTCAGGTCTTCGTAGTTCTGACATTCTAAGGTTCAGGAGTCTCATGCTGCAGGCCTTAGGATGTGAGGGATAAGTTTCGTGAAGAGCGTCAGATTCTCTGCTTGCCAAACACTTTGGCTGACTGCCCCGGAGGCAAGCTCGTCCTCTGCTCACAATCTGATTTGGACAGCAGAGTTGGAGACTTCAGTCCTAGTGTAGAGCGACCCAATCCAGTCCTAAACTTAGCACGGATCAGGTTGGGTAGAATTGGAGCCTCATTCCTGCGATATCAGAGCTCGAGGACATCTCCGAAAATTTCCGACATCAATCTTGGACTCCGAAATCTTGAATACCGGGCCTACACGGTTCGCTTTGGCGTGGGTCAATGCACAGCAACAAGACTCGGACGCAGTTCAGAGTTTATTTTGCGTGGCGGCTCGGAATGCAAGCAGACTTTGCCCTTCAGAGCCTGTACCCTAAACCCTACACCCTGAACCCCAAACCCCAAAGAAATGTAGAAGCTTTAGGACTCGAAGTCGTCTGTGTTGACAGCGGCTGGAGTCTGAGTCTGAAGACGGACTGTGATACACGCTTTCAGGATCTGTAGGATTCGTGACACTTCGTGCCTCATTCCAAGCCCCACATCATGGATGTGGCGATAAACTGAGCCGACCTGAGTGGGACAAAACCAGCTGTCACTGTCAGTGCTCATCTCTGCTTGGAGGTTCATGGGCAGTGATAAGTAGGGTTATAAGTAAGGTCACTATACTTATAACCCATATTCGGGGACTTATAGCCCTACTTATAACTACCCATGAACCTCCAAGTGGGTGTGGAGCAGCGTCGCGCTGTTTTCCCTTTGGACTCGCACCCTAATGCAGGTTGAAGGCTTAGAGTGCATTGCACCGGGGGGTTTGCGCGAGGAAGGTTCAATGTTGAGGAAACTTTGGGAGTTTACTAAGTAAAGCGCTGACGATCACTGTCGCTGGGGACGGCGCTGTTCCTCCAGCAGGAACGTCAAGGACGCCTCTGCGCGGCTTCAGGGATTCCGAATGAAATCAAGGATGGCGGCTCGGCTTAACAGGATTCTCAGAGCAGGCATCACATGGCGGCATTGGAATTCTTTTTAGGGTTCATTAAAATTAGTGTAGTATAACAAACCCCAAAACACTGTTCTAATCATGACGGCCCGTCTTTCTAGCAGCTTCGAGATAAGAGCCAGGAACAGCGGGAACACATGTCTCGGCAGGCCTTGCGCAGAAGCCACTTCCGTTGAAAGCAATCCAAGCCGTCGAAGACATTTCTGGCACGGGTTCACTACTATAGAATATATACCAAACTAGACTAGACTATACTGCACTATATACATATATACAGATATATGTGTGTGTATATATATATATATATATATATATATATATATGGTACCCCCCCCCCCCCCAAAACCCACGCTTCGCTGTCAGGTACTCTCGACTTGCCCAACTTCATCGGGGCATGGATGCAGCTGCAATAACGTTCAGGGTCTTTCAGGGCTTCTCAATTTGAGGGATTCGCGACGCGACGTGTAAGTATCTGATGCTCAAAGGGCCTCGCTGTGACGGATACTTCAGCGGATTTGCGGATTCGCAGATTCGCAGATTCGTGGATTCGCGGATTCGCAGATTCACAGATTCGCAGATTCACAGATTCGCAGATTCGCAGATTCGCAGATTCGCAGATTCGCGGATTCGCAGATTCGCAGATTCTATATATGCGCCACAACCTATGGTCTGTCAAATCTGCGAATCTGCGAATCTGGGAATCTGCGAATTCGCGAATCCGCGAATCTGCGAATCTGCAACATATTATCAAAAACTATATTTTAGTATATGTTTCATATGCGAAGGCGTTCACACTCGTGTCCAAACATCACAACCTGTGAAACATCATGACATCCAGATTTCGTTTCTTTCTCAAGCACAGAGGCTGATACATGTGCGCATAAAGGAATCTGGTAGTGCCAAGGCAGGAAAAATTTGTTGTTCCGGTGTGTGTAAAGACCCTGTTTGCTTCTTTTCAACATAAATCCAAATAACGGCATCATTCAAAAAGTTAACCTATGTGAAAGCTTTTTGTTGCTTCTCCATGCCTGTGGTTAATCAGATTACATACTTGAAATACTAAGTAAACATCCCATTCTATAGTGTTCTGCTTATAATATCTTCATTTTCATTTGTCATGTGCCAGACTAGTTGTCTTTTGGCCACTCATCAGTCCAACTCATGTATAGGAACCCACTATCATTGCCAAAATGAAGCCTCTAAAATGCATGCGGGCGTATCTAAATGCATGTCGGTTAAATTTTCTGCTTATATCAAGATAAGGAGCTAGCCATTTCAAACGGGTTACGCACATATTTAGTCTACTTGCTGCCAAGCCGGGTAATTGTTATTCACCTTTTGCATTCTGACAGCCCTATGCCAGAGGCAAGCAATTGAAAACATATGGGTTGGTGAATGGATGCACTTGTCCCGTGATTGAAACATGACCAGACCATGGTAATGTAGATAATTAGCTAATTCCAGGTGCTTACACAGTGTATGTCACAGTAGTATGTATACACAAAAACGTTGATTTAACCAGTCACCTAAGCAACTTACTGGCAATATTTGCTAGTGGTATACCCGTGCTTTCTTAATTTAGTTTATGATGGAAGTTATGACAGTAAACTGAACGAGTTGTTTGGCCCCTGCTTGAACTAACCCATGTAGCACGCCAGCGATTTTGCGAGTATTATCACGGATACATTGAATACTACGAGCCAGGACGAGGGACTGGTGATATCAGTGGCCAGCAGGGAAATCTACTACGGATTGCTAGTACTCATACCACCACTCAAGCTAAACGATATGCTCTGAGCGTTGGCAACGATGGTAATATCTGACGCCAATACTCGTAATAATGTGGGAGCAGGTAATGCTGGGAGCTAGAGGATTACGGGCAGCCTTGGTTTCGAAAATGTAGTGCTGCGGTGACTTGCAGGCCGCAGGCCACAGACATGTAGAATTTCAGGGTTCGTGGGCTGCAAAACAGGCCGAACCCAAATCCCGCTTAATGTTGTGCACGCCGGGCCCAATACTAATTTCAGTTCTCAGGGGTGACTTCCTACAACGGGAAAGGATTAAGCCGATGTAGGGAAATTAGCTAGTCAATGGTTCTAGAAGACAGCAGGCTTCTCATCCAAATCATGTCATATTGTGCAATGAGTCAGTTAATCAACAGCTAGGTTCGTTCAAGGGGACCTGGAACCTACACCCAGGGCTTCGGGACTAGGGCTTAGGGCTTAGGGTTCAAGGTTTAGGGTCTAGGGTCTCTAGGGCTTAGGGCTTACGATAGGAATTGAGATTTGTCTGTCTGTGTGCCAATTAGAAACACTCCTTTTCCTTTTCGATGTTTTCTCCGGAGCTTGTTTGGTTATCTGTTCCTGTTTGGCTGGCTCATACAAACAATAATTGAGGAAATATGTTTTACGGAACTTCCAACGAAGCAATCCTATGGCAGTGAGGAAGGGCAAAATTGAATATTAATTCCTAATAGCAGTTGTACTAGTACTGTATCAAACTGTCTAAAATCTTATAAGAATATTTACATTTTTTGCTCCAGGGCAGACAACAAAACAATACTTCACTAGATTATCTTGGTTATATTGTGTTTTGCGTAATTCCTAACATTAATTACAGTAATGCTGTATCAAATTGGACAAATATTTATAAGAATATTTATAATTCTAGTTATTAAGCAGATAACAGCAATACTTCACTAGATTATCTTGTCTACACCGTATTTTGCACACGCGTGGATAGCACATGTAGGAATGCTGGAGTGAATTATCAGGATCTTTTACTAGTTCTTGCGGGTCTTAGGGGGGGGGGGTAGCATATATATATATATATATACACACACACACACCTTGCTCTACTTATGTTTGTAATCGTGCTTTTCCTGGAACTTACACTTGCACTATTGCTGTATGCTACTGGATATACTATGCGACATAATATACTGCATACAATACTGCTTACTGCTCATACTATGTACTATACTAGATACTATGCTGTATGATATACTGTACTATACTCTATACTTTACCATATACGATGCGGCATACTGTACTATATGCTATACTATATGGAGTATTGTAGAATATGTTTTATTGTCCTACACTTCACTATACTCTACTACAGTATAACTACCATGGCAGGCTAGGTTGCACAAAAACCAATCTAATGCCATGCATCACAATATGCTCCAACAGAACATCATATTTTGCATAACGATATACGTGTATCTAGTGTACTGTAATTTTAACAAACACAGGCCTTCACACCCGCCGCCCTACAAGGCGGCTCTTATAGGAGTAGTTAAGCACTGCATATTCCATCAACGCAACCTCGCTTACTTCTTGCATGGTTCGCAGTCGGAAACTCACACCCCAACCGTTGTGCCTGGGAATTTACTGGGCAGTCCTTGCTCGCATGATCTTTGCGTGGCTGAGGGGTGCATGTAGCTTTATATCCCCTACCATAACTGAGCAATATGAAACCAATAACGACGACGTTTCTTTTGGGCCTTCCGGAAAACCGAACCAAGCCGTAGGCAAGAGCGCAGGCGCAGCGAACCAGCGGCTGATGATACATGGAGTCACCTCGGTGAAGACCGCTTGGGCGTTTCTAGTGGCTGACACTTCTTACCCCTCCTACTTCGCGTGTTTCTGTTTGCGCTTCTCTTATACATGGTTGCTGTAGTTTGGCACTTGACTGTTGCTAGCATTGCAATGCTCTTCTAGTTAGTTCTATGGTGCTTCTTTTGTATCTTAGAATCAAGACGATCAGGATGATGACAATCACCGGTGGTTACAGACACCTCTTCGTGCTGTGGGCAACAGTGGCACAGGCAGTAGTGGTAATCCTTGTCCGTATGTGGGTAGTAGTATAGTGTGTATAGCAGTAGCAGCAGCGGTAGAAGTAGCAGTAGGAGGAGCAGCAGCGTCCGTCGTCCTCCAGCTCCTCTTGTCTCCTCTAGCTCCTCCTCGAGCTGTGGTCTTCAGGCTTTAGTTTACGAAGGAAGGGGCGGTGTGCACCAAGGGGAGGGCGGCATCTGCGGTAGTGCTCCAACTTCGTTCGGGGACTGGCTAACGGTTCAGGCTTGATGCCCCGGTCGGACTTGCAGTGGTGTTTAGGGCATTCAGGGATGCCGCCTTGAGCAGGACCCAACTAGGCAGGAAATACCAGGAGCTTCGACAGGCGGCTGTAGAAAGTCTGCTTGGACTCACCGGCACGCTTCAGATGCAGGTTCCTGAGCTTTGGCTGGCGAAAAAAGGCTGCATCCCTCCTGTGCGACGTAAGCCCCTCCTTCTAACGACAAAGCCTCTCCGGGCATGGATCTGAGAAGGGAAAACCGCTGTAGTCCCCTCGCAACCTCTGCGTCTCTGCAGTTTCCCAAGCGCCGGGGCGCTGCATCGTCCGGGCGAAGTCGCGGTCGAAGACGGCGACGCCGACCTCAAGGTTCCGGCGCGCGGAGTAGAGGTCGAAGTTGAAGGAGCCGATGGTGGAAAAGACCCCATCCACACACATGTGCTTTGCATGCATGTGACGGTGGCCATACAAGTGTACTTTGACTTGCTGGCTGGGGGTGTCTCGCAGGAAGTTCCGCAAGAAGTGGGTCTGCGCAAGGAGGTCGCCCGGAAGGGGGTAGAAATCTGACGACCCGGACAGAAGCAGCGAGAGCCGCGCTCCTCGAGCTGGGACCCGAAGCAGGGCGTTTTTCAGAAATCCGGGCGGGAAGAAATATGCTGTGGTGAGCAGCACGGACTCGTCTGCCGCATCGATGCTCTTCTCGATGACCTGCCCCAGTGGCTATGAATTTTTATACTCTGTCTATATCATTAAAGCATGTATGTAGTGGATCTTATGTTACAGTATATTAAAGTATATATGAAACACCCACGACCTGAACCCAAATTAAGTCACCCGAACTCGAGCTGATTGTCCAGAAATTTCCTCGGTCCGACGATCGTACAAACAAAACATGACTGCGATCTCCAACCGCGAGTGATCAAACAAGGGACTGAGAAAGAAATAGCCCCATGACGAAGGAGTTTCAGAGACTAGGGGACTCAAATGTAGGATACTATGAGAACCGTCCTCCCCCCTCCTCACAAGAAGCATCCCCAATTCCAAGACCGCCCTGATATGGACTTCACATCCACGCCTTCTGCAAAGTGCGGCGGCGCTGCCGCACGTTGGACTGCAGAATCTGCACGTAAACTCCGGGCTCCTTCCTTCCGACTTGTTGGGGTTTAGGGTCCAGGGTGAGGCTTTAGCTTGTTGATCGGCTCTTTTCCCCCTTCAAAGCCTTTAGGGCTTAGGGTCTCGGTATAGAGGAGTCTCTTTGCTCTCCAGGGTTGCTGGTAATCAGTCTTCGAGGGGCTTTATGTTTGTAGAAAAGGAGCTCATGGACAGTCATGCAGTCTCCCCTGGTTGTGCAGACGTTACTCTGAGCTGCAGCTTTGGCTGCGAAGTTCGGATAGTGAGTGTTTGCCTAGATAAGATGTGTTTTCGAAAACGCTTGGGGTGCAACCCTTTGTTCTTGTCGCAGCAAGACGCAGCGATCGCTGGCAAACCCGTCCCAAACTCAAATGTCAACTTGCCTTGGAGGCGGCGCGATGGAGTTCCGCATGACACGTCCACCGGCTTCATGAAGTGAATCCCGAAAGACCTCTGCAGCTCGGGCTGAGGCTTTATGGAGGAACCACAGGCGTACACCAGGGCTTTCAAGCCGAAATAGCCCCGATTCAATGCTACGTGGGCCTGTGGTTCCTTCACTCATCCCTTCTACGACTGCCGGTCTCTGTTTCTTCCACAGTCCCCGGACCTTGGCACCTTGATCCCTGCCAGTCCCAAAGCTCTCTCAGCACAATTTGGGAATGTGGGCTTCCAAGACCTTACCATTCCGGTGTTTACTACTGGCTGTGTTCTGACAGCGCTATCATACCTCTCAGCTGCTAGTCAGGATGCTCTGGCCGCTGCATTAGTTTACGATCTTGATGAATGCCTGGTTGCAACTCCCAGCATTATGGCACCCATCCTTGCTACTTTGCCAAACTCCGAGATTCCAGACCTCGGCAAGGTCCGCCACACAGGGGCCCTCGAGCTTCGAATGCACATCGTAGAAGCGGCTCGTGCCAAACTCTTCCTCTCCGACCTCCTCCTCAGGGATCATGGGACGGGGTCCTTGACAAGGAGTCCCTTTACTTTAGGTCCGCCCTTATAAAGAATGGCCGAAAAGCGATCATAATCTAGAGAACTAACTACGAGGTTCCGGGCTTATGGTCCAGGGTTGAGGTTCAAAAAGACGAACGTGAAGAGAGGCAGCTGTACCGTTGTCTCCGAGCTTGGACTTGGACGAGCGGTTTAGCATGTGGGGGCTTCAAGCAAGTTGGGGGTAGGGCCCTTATGATAAAGACCTGCTATTCCAGGTTTTACTCAGGTTCCCTCTTTCTGAAGCTAGTTGCGACCCTGACTTGGTAAGTGCGCCATATTTGTCTATCAAACCTGTAGTATCTTGACGAAAACTTTCCCGCATTTCCACGCACATCCAAAGATCCAACTGTACAGGTAGTTGGGGATGTTCGGAGGTTATGGTGTGAAGTCTGCGTAGTTCTCCTTGGAATGGCCTGGGAAGAGTGAGTGGCTCCAGCTTTGACCCTCTCACTGGGAAAGCTCCTGGATGTTCATCCCACCACAGAAGCCCAGGTCGTCACAGACCTCGGCTGTTCTTGCAGCTCAGGGCCTTACAGGGGTTTAGAGCTCTGGAGCCTGTGGGGTTCGGAGTTTGGGGAGCGGGGGGGGGATCCTCTCGAACGAAGGATAAAGATCTATCCAAGAAGTCCCAGGCACCATGATCTTGCGGTGGTCCCGGAATGAGAGGGGTCCAACGCAGTAGTTGGAAGGGAGAACCGGGTTGAAAAAGACCTGCTGCACAAGCTTTCATGCAAGGAGCAAGCTGCTCACATGGATCACAGTTCTCTTTGGGGAATTGCACGCTTCGAAACCCAAACATCGCAGATCTCGAATCCCTAAGCCCTAAACTCCACATCTCTAAACCCTAAACTCCAAATCCCTAAACCCTAAACTCCAAATCCCTAAGCCCTAAACTCCGAATCCCTAAACCCTAAACTCCAAATCCCTAAACCCCTAATCCCTGACCTAAACACCCTCCACCCTGGCCCACCACGTCCGCACCGACGCTCCGTAGCTCCCGAACCCAATCGTTCCGCAAGGAGAAGGAGCCGATGTAGTCCACCAGCAGCACAACCTCAGAAACCGGAAGCAGAGTTTCTGGGTGGGGCACTCCTCATTAAGAAAGCATGGAATATATGGCTATATATATATATATATGTATATACTAATACACACATACATATATGCAACTTGAACAGGCAGGTTGAAGAGGTGCCCTTCCGAGCAGCATCCAGCCCTCGGAGAGCGGCATCGCGCAGCGCGGTGAAGAAGGTCTCGGCGACATAGCCTCGGATCAGCCCTGGAGCACGAAAACACCGGCTTCGAATCGGGGCTCCATGGAGACAACTGTCCCTGGCCGTACGAGCCCACGAGCAAGATGCAGACATGCCGGCATAGTTCGAACCTTTTGCCACGACCAGCGGCTGTTGTCAAAGATGTAGCTCTCACACCAGACGCGTGTCTGCGCCATCGCTATGGCCTGGCTGGCCGTAGCGGGAGCCAGGATCTGTTGAACCAGCTGCTGCAGGGGCCGCTCTGTGTGTGTGTGTGTGTGTGTGTGTGCGTGAAAGGGGCACGAAAGCTAGGGCAAGCAAGTGTAGCAGGGAAAGGCTGGGACGACGCTAGTCAGGCGAATCTATTGCAGGACAGAAATTACACAGAGAGAGCAAAAGAGAAACGGAGGGAGAGAGAAATAGAGCGAGAGAGAGGGAGAGAGAGAGAGAGAGAGAGAGAGCGAGAGAGAGAGAGAGAGGGAGAGAGAGAGAGAGAGCGAGCAAGCACATGGGGTTTAGGTGGAGAGATATCGGGCTTTCGTTCGGCTCTCCATTGTATTCTTCCTTAGCAGCGCACAGCGAGCACCCCTTTCGCTGTAAAACCCGAGTACAACAATCAAGCACCTGAACCCCGACAATCCTGAAGTCTGACATCTTGCAACACCATAGCCCCTAGTTGAAAGGACCCCATCACAGATCCGAAGTTGAGCTGTCACGGAGCTCACAAAAATGTTGCGGCGCCTGGAGCATCGCTCGGAAGCACTCATCTCCACCCTCCAGGACCGTCACGCGGTTGCCGGTGGAGAAGTGGCCATACTTTTGGAACCTCACGCATCGACAGTGATTGAACAGTCCTCGCAGAACGGCAAGATCCACCCTTGTACATGGTTCGCAGGGGCTAATGAGACAAAGTTAGCATTTTTGTCTTCAACGCCAGCCATCACAATACGTACCATAATTAGCATCGTCATCTTCAGTTTCATGCCATACCAAACCATGCCGATCATAGCAGATCATGCCAGCAATACAACATGCCACGACATATCACACCCAATCATGCCATGGCATGTCATGTGATGTCACATCATACCACAGCATGACATACCTCATTATATGCCAGTTTCATGATGTCCATGATGATGATGGTGATGCCCGTACCATAATAAGGATCCAACCAGTTAGGGTACTATATTAGGGTCCTCTATTTTCGGAAACACTATGAAGCCCATAAACTCTACAGTGCTTTCTTAATAAGACCCCCAAAATGACCTCCCCCTCCGGAGCACTTCGATCCCGGGCGCTTCCGAAGGAGCTCGAGCCACCGCTGCTTCCGCAAGCGCAGGCAGGCCTCCGATTCCTCCGGAAAGTTCCTGGAATTTTGAAAGAGTTCAAGCAAAATACTAGAAGGGTTACTCTAAGGCTACAAGGGTCGCTGTGAGGAATTTTGAAAGGGTTTCTTTAAACGGGATACGAAAAGGGCTGCTATAAGGCCACAAGGGGTTAGTGTGAGGCTTGCTAGAAGGCTATAAGGGTTACTATGAGGTGGGGGGAAAGGGCTTTCGAAAAGTCTTTGTCGTTTCTTCCGGCCCGTCTGGGATTTAGGGGTTTTGGTGTTCCAGAAGCTCTAATCGGCTCTTTTTTTGGAGCTCCTTTTCTGCGAACGCCCGAAGGTCTCCGAGAGGCGCACGCGCGTTTATGGTGCAGGGGTTGAGTCGGCTACTTCGGAGTTTGCGGCTTTAGAACTCAGGGCGCGGCATCGCGCGTGTTCCAGAGTGTGCCGTGCTGGACAGAAATAGGAATACGATGATCCAGTCTCTGAGAGAGAGTTGGCATGAGCTGGCCCAAGGGCAGGGAGGTATCGTGAAGAAGTACGACGAGTCAGAACCATGGGGAGCTGCAATGCTTGTCCGGTGCTCTCAGGACGGCTCTGAGCAAAAACAAGTCGTCCTGTGCGAGAAGGTCGTCTCGATGCATGCGCGGAGCTCTTCGACGGTGTCCTCATGAGCTGGGTCTGCTGCACTCGAAGATCTTACCGGAGTCTGGTGAAACTGAACCCCGACAACTGTTCCAGCGATCGTGCCATGCCAAAACCTGTGGCTTCCGAACAACGTGATCTCACAAAAGAACATAGATGCACTGTCTGCAAACTATATGACACTGCCCGAAACAGACTGCTAAGACAGAGGATCGTACTGACAACGGACTGTGCAGAGCGCGAGACTAGTTGTAGTTGTAGAAACATCAGGAGCCGGATAGCCTTTTTGCATTTTGTACTGCAGTAGTGAACTCTACGGTAGGTGGTTGTGGTCCACTTCCGAAAACTCCACATACCGAAATCCCCCGAATCTTAGGCAAATAGGGCGTAAACCTCCGCACCTTCTCTCCTGAACACCGGTCGGTACATAAGGCCTGTCTACCGCAGAAAGGTCCTGGTCAGTGGAGGGCTCCGTGCTCAGCGCATCTCGCAGCCAACGGCCATAGCGCGTGATGCTCCCCATGCGGAGTTTGTTGGATGTTTACAATCAGGGCGACGCTAAAGAACCGTTGTTTGCTGCAGAGTGTGAGTTTGAGTTGTCTCAGTTTCGAAAGACAGCGGTAAAGTTAGCTTGCGGACTGGTTGCAAGAGGGTGGAGCCTGCATAGGCAGGGCTAAAAAGTCTAGGTACTGCGGAAGTTTCCGAGTGACTGTGGAGGCGTTTAGCCGCGGTTCAGAGCTTAGGGGTTTAGGGGTTTAGAGTTGAGGCTTTAGGGCTTTAGGGTTCCGAGCTTCCGCGACCTGGACCATCGAGTCAAGCCGTCAAACCTCTTTAATCCCGAAGCCGCATCCCTGCAAATTCAAATTTCAAGATCCCAAACCAAATCCCGGCAAAAGCATAAGACTCAAAAAGAAAAAGCACCTCGCGGGAAGCAAGATCAGTTGCGATGTGCGATTCGTTGATTTTGGCTGGTGGGGGTGTGAGGCATGCAAGACGGCCCAAAACCATACGCACTAATTAACATGGCAAAGGCTAGACCCAAACCGTAAACACCGAGTGCCCGAACAAATGTACTGAAAGAGGTCCGGTCCGGATTTGAGGGGTTTGGATCGGGAATGAGCCCAATCCCGCAAGGCACAATCTGTTGAGTTGAGAGAACGGATCTTGGATTGCAATGCATCGCCGGAGGCACTCGGGCGAAAGCGCGGCAACCTTCTTTGTCGCGTCTCATGTTATTCAAAGCCAAAGCTATGTGCAACAGCGCGTCCAGGGGCACAGTCTTGAGCCATCCCATGGGCGCTAAACCAGCATCTGTACATTGAGTTTAAAACTGTGTCAGCGGTTGCACACCAACCATTCCTTGTCGAGCACGGCGGCAGGACTTGCGCAACTGATTGCAACCGAAAGCCCGTATGCGTAAATCCCTTTCCGCGAAGTTGATTGAACTTTCGTTAGCTCTTCCTGCCTTAAAGAATCATGTGAATGCTTGCATGGCGCAAGTTGGCTTATGACTTTCGTCACCCGAGTTGCACTTCGCCCATCAAACTTAAGGACGAGCCCGCCCGATGCCCCATGCCCGTTTTCACAAGCTTCTCTCCTGAAATATTGTCAGTTTCGTGCTTTACCTGAACCGTGGAAATGAAGCCCAACAACCGGATATGTTTCAGCTCAGGGGCTCCTACTTTCCGTCCACGTTGGCTTCCAGCTGCATGATGTAATTTTATATAATCTTGACCCTGTAGTCCTGACCCCGAGCTACGGTCATGGTCATGACGCAACCGCAAAGAATTCATCACTCTGCGGCGTCTGCAGCTTGCTCGTCTCCGATCGCTGCCGAGTTGTCCTGAAATCTGTTGCTAGCCTAGGGGGACTAGGGCTTGCGGCGTCTGATGGAGCAGCCAGGTGAAAAGGACGAGGGCAACTCCAACAAAGCGCTGCGTCGCCTTCACCAGCTCGACTTCGGCATCGCGGGCCTTCGTCGGACAAGCCCGTGACACGGGTATCAGCAGGAGCAAGAACAACAACCACGACAATGACTAGAACCACTAGAACGACGATGACAGCCACAGCGACAACTACGACCACGAACAGAACAACAAGCTGCGCGGCGCATGGGCGCCCGTACACGTGTCTGAGTGTGAGAACACGAAAACATTGGTAAACATGATCGATTATGTATGTACTTGTAGGCTTCAAGAAGGCTTCGGGACAAAATGAAGAGTTTAGGCTCGGAAGTAAAACTACTCTTAGCTTTACTCTCTGTTTTCGGTTGAGCTTCAATCTTTGCATCTCGTTTGAGCACGAGTCCCCGGTTGGTCAAAACCTGACTATTTGAAAGCAATCGTTTCTGGAGCTGCTGTGAAGATCTTTCAGGTTTGGGCTTGCACTTGTCTCACGGGTCTCCTGTGGGCGACAAGACAGAGTGAGTTCGGCATGGAGTCCGGACGGGTTTACACGGCCTCAGCTCGTTTTGAAAGCTTTTGGATGCCTCTGCCTGCGATCAACCTCCCAACCGTCGGCCGCGCCATTCATTTTCCACCATTGACCATGCCATGTCTGGCTGGGTGCAGCTGCTGCTTTAGACTCCCGAGCCCGGCTCCCTCACTCCAGATCTACATCTCAAAATCCAAAGTAGTGCTTCAAGAATTGCCCGGTGGAATTGAAACTTAAACAGCTGCCGGGGCCTCAGGTCATGAAATACCAGGGGCATGCAACTACAAACAGCACGTCAAGTATGGCAAAGGATCTTTGGGCGATGCCAGAACGACCCTCATCCGTAAACCCAAACCTGCTGTAACCCAAGCCTCAAAACCCGATTAACCCCAACCCCAAACCCCTGTAACCCAAACCCCCAAATACCCCTGTAACCCAAACCCAAAACCCCTTGTAACCCAAACCCCCGAATACCCCTGTAACCGTCACCCCTAAAACCCCTTCTTTAACCCTCGAAGGAAGGCACCTGGGACTGTGAGTTCGCCCCGGCGCGGAACATCGGAGCCCGGGCTTCTCGACCAAAGTCCCTGCGCACACCGCGAAGTTTTGGGGGTTTAGGCGTTTAGGGGTTTGCGGTTCAGGGTCGTGCAAACGTGGCAGAGTGTTGCAATCGCTGTGGTCGCGGCAGCAACACCAGCAATAGCAGGATGACCATGGCGGTAACATGAATGAAGAGAAGCTGAACTTATGATCATTGTGATGTTGATTGATGTCATAAAACATCATTTTCTCGAGGCATCACAATTTTGGGTGGACATCATGTTCCCGTGTCCAGGGACAATGGTCCTTGAGAACCAGTACCGTTGCACCGTTGCTACCGTTAGATACTATTGGAATCCGATGAAAACCCCCATCGGAAATGGTGTTCACAAATCATAAACGCTCTCTCTTTGTCGTTCTTGTTCTCCTTGTCTTGAGATGTTAAGGTTCGGACAGGACCTGCCGCAGCAAAGGACCGGAGGAGGTGTGATGGTTCCGACGAAGATGTGGAAACTTTCTGCTGGTCTACCCAACGGAAAAAGGAACACTAACAATAAACAAAACAAATAGTTATTCTTCAAGAGCTACAACAAGCATAACGGGAATTGTATGAACCACCTCCTAAAACCAAAAGATCCCATGTATCTGCCGGACTTCCTTAGAAGTCTTCTCCCTCACTGCGCCTGTCTTCCAAGTCTTCGACATCCAGCGGCCCTCGGACGATCTCTGCGGTCTTAAGCCGAACTACGAAAGAAAGTTTATATATATATATATATATATGTTTGTGTGTGTGTCTGCATGTATCCTGAAAGCTGGCGCTGGATAACAAGTAGAATCTAGAACACACAGTACGGGCGCCGTGGAGGGGGGACAACGACGGTGTACACGGCGCCTTCATGACCAGAGCGAGGATGAGCCGGTTTATGCGCAACTGTGCCGACAAGCAATTACAGTAAGCACAGCACGCAAGTATGAGTTTGTTGGCATGAACCAGCGCTGCATCACAAATTACAGTTGTGTCAAACCAGAGACATCTGAGCTATGAAGAAGTTACGAAGGGTTTAATGGTAAGGGTGCCTAACCAATCATGGTAGCAGAATGAATGCACCGATGGAGTACCGGAACGCTTGGCGGTCTAATCACATCACAGCATGAAGAAGCACTGATTCACTAGATGGACCATGAACCGAACTCCGTTTGAGAACGGCTTAGCGGCCTTACCAATCATACGAGCACAACGAGTAGATTACAAGAGCACTGGTTGGAAGACGAAGGCCTCGGTACATCATGAACAAACTGCCCGAGTCACGGTGGACTTTAAACCAGCGGGGGCAGATCAATCGAAAAGTCGGGGGCCTCGCCAACCTATCTCTACCATAAGGCCACAACATCGCCAATGGACCGTCATACATACCCTCTCTTTTTACAACTTTTTTTAAAATATAAGCATATATGTGTATATACATATACATACGTACATCTATGTACATACCCCCATGGGTGTTTCGTTTCGGCTGGGAAAATCCATTCTGCATCCGCTGGAGCTGCACAACCATGGGTGTAGCGTTTACACAAACATACACACCCGAAGCAAGCAAATCAGCTATCACCCTCTCCGGCTCCTTTTGGAAAAGTTGGGTCAGGTCCTTAAATCACCGTAGCCGTGAAAACTGGAGTTCGGGATACTTGAGCAGGTCCCACCATAACCACGCAACCAGTACTCCAATTCTCTGTTCATTCGGATTTTGGCTCTGTGATTTCTAAGTCGAATTGCTGAATGTATGACTACGTAAAATAGAACCGGATCCTGGGCTTTAAGGATTTTGACTGCCGGAGGATTGAAGACGCCATTCCCTCAACCTTTTAAAGCTAAACCGCAACCCCTAAACCTTAGACCCTAAAACCTTAAAACCTAAACCTCACCTTTCAGCCCCCAGCTGACGCTTGCGCATCCAAATTGCCGATTGCTGTCGCTCGGAGGTGATGGATCAGCTATCCGCCCATTAATGAAGGGGCCTTAATAGTTAGAATAGGGTTTTGGGGTTCCCTATTATAGTTATTATGGCCCCTACATTACTTGGGACTTTCGCCAGTGCTCGGAGAGACCTGCCTGAGAGATGGCGAATCGAATCTGGTCCTCCACTCCCGTCAAGCCGCGAGGCAGCTTCCGTGCTCCAAGCAGCCACCGATCCTGGAAAACTCCGACAGATGCTCACGACTGCGTGCACTGGGTGCCCGTGGCATCCCGCAGCCACCGAACACAGGCGGCAAAGCCCCAGGGTGCGTCACTGAGCTTGAAATCTTCGGCCATGCCTTGAGTCACCGGATCGATGTAGAAGTTGTGGCTTGGGGTGCGTCCCACCTCGTCCTCGCTGAACATGTAAAACCCAGAGCCATCCGGCTGGATGCAGTTGCTACTGCCACAGTCGTAGCCGGAACTGCCGACGCACTTGATTAGGGAGCCATAATGCCGATCGTCGCTCCCGACGGTGATTCGTCGTTTGGATCTCTCCAGCTTGAAGTCGTGATTCATCAAACACTGGCCCTCGAAGAGTATGGACCCAGCGATGGAAAGCGCAGCTGAAACATTGGCATTGAAGTTCCGCAGCTTCAAAGCTATTTGGCCACCCAAGCTGAAACCCACCACAGCTACCCCCAAAGCACAGTTGACGCCAAGGTCCCGCCGGTCGCAGATCTGGCGCAGGCCCTCACCGACTTGCCGGCTTCGGTGATCGAAGTCGCCGCAGCCTCCCGGATAAGCCTCATTGGAACATGTGAGTTTCCGAAAATTCGGGGTATCTCATTTTGGGGTCCCTATAATAAGCATCCTACTATATAGGGTACTATGTTAGGGTCCCTTGCCTCGTTGGTATATTGCAGGGACAGCGCTGCGAAGCCACTGTCGGCCAAGTAGCGGCATGCCTCTACCCCGAAGGCATCATTGTGAACCCTTCTCGTTCCATGCAAGAACACGGCCAGCGGCCATTGTCCGCCATGGACAGGTCGGTATCCTGTCGCCGAAAAGCTCTGGCCCTCGGCGGTGTACTTGAGCTCCAAAGGTACCGGCAGCGCTTGTGCCGCTGCCCAGAGCTGAAGGAGCCGAAGGCTCAGCATCGTAAGACGAATATACATCTGTACCTGTACACATATGTACGCATCTATATATCTGTCTAACTATACATCTCTCTCTCTCTCTCTCTCTCTCTCTCTCTCTCTATATATATATATACACACACATCGAGCCACTACATCGAGCCGCAGATGCCTTTATCGAAAATGTGGGAGATTGGGTCATTTTAGTTGCCGTCGTAATTCCAGCGCCTCTTCGGCTCATTGCTGCAGCAAAAGGAGCAACGGAATGAACGAGCGAGAAAGGGCGAAGCGTACTTGTGCACTCTGCAAAAAGCCCACAAAGAAGCTTTGGAGGCTGCTGTGAAAAGTTGTCTCCCAAAGGCTTTCTTCGAGGAGCTGAGATCGGGACCGTCCATGGTATCTTGACCGAAGTAGCAGATGACTATCGCCACCTGGAGAAGCACAGGCACACCCCGAAGAAGAGCGAAGCAGGCCGCTCTGGACTGAAAGATGCTGACCTGAAGTATACTGTTGTTGCGTTTTTTGCTATATTTCGCAGGTTCTGAGAACTGTGTGACATGAGTGAGCTTAAGCTTGGGACATAACGAAGCACAGCCATGACTGCCAGCTGTTGGCCTTGTCTTTGCATACCCTTCTGGGAGTCCGGACACCACAGGCCATGGCCAGGAGAGCGAGGAAGATGGATTGCGCCGAGTGCGAACTTTCACTGCGCGGGGCTTCACATGCTAGAGTCTGCAAGCTTGTGGACATTTGAGGGGCGTCGGGTGAGTTGAGGAATATGGAGATGAGGATCGGTTTTTGGGCGACCACCACACGACGAATTGCTACGATGACATGCTGCTGGGCTACTGCTGTAATCATAGTACTCATGAGTACCACTACTACCACCACCACCACCACCACCACCACCACCACCACCACCACCACCACCACCACCACCACCACCACGGCTAACACCGCCACCAACTACGACTAGTAATAGCCCCTGGAGTATGAAAACTGGCATAAGCCTGCTGGCTCCTGTCACCTTCATGACGATCCTGCTGGGCTGTATGATAATTCCCTTTGCCTCTCGTCTCTGATGATGCATCTGGGTGGTTGTCAAAATTATGGTCCCTTCGGGTCCTTAGTGTAATACGGCACCTAAATTTGGGGTACCCCCCCAAAAAAGGCCATAATTATTGACAACTGCCCATCTTGAGCAGCCTATGTACATGCAACAATCACAAAAAATCCAAACCCTCACAGCCTCTGAAGACCTTGAGCCCCAAACCCCCCCACTCCAAATCGCTAATATGGGGGCCTTGATAATCAGGGTAGAGGCTTGGGACTATGACTACACTAAGGAACCCCCAAAATAGTATAGGTACTTCTTGAGGCCCCTCTAGTATCCTCATGAGGCCCTAGAAAGGGGCCGAAGCGGATCCCCCTTGCCTCGGCTGGAAGGGCTGCAACGGAACGGTTCCTCCATTAAAGGGTGGACTTCCTGGTGCTGGCTGGACCACCTGAACATGGAACAACAAACTCCAGGGCTCAGGCTTCAGGCTGCGGAGATACGGATTGAGATCTAGGGTTGGGTGAAAAGTTTAAGTCGTAGAGGGTTAAGTCAAGCTGTAGGCTTCAGGATCCATGGGACCGTCAACGTTTAGAAATTTAGGGTTTTAAAGTTACAGGACCGCACTCAAACACTACTTCAAGCTTCCAGCTCATTGAGGCTTCGATGACAACAGGGCTGTGCACACCAGCTGCAGCCTGCAAAAGAGGCGTCAGGATGAAACATGGACGGTGAAGGAGACCGAGCAACTGTCTGCGACATTACTTGTAGCATCCACACTGCCGAGGGAAAAAACACAAGAGTAAGCTAGTGGCAGCAGATGCATGCCGAGGAATTCAAGGCATTCTGAGGCTGCAAGGGTTCGAGCTGAGTTGAGAGTTGGTGTATGTCTATGTACAACTAGCCTACACTCTGCGAAGGTTGGGCAATGAAAAGCAAACGGGAATATGTCACGGCGCACGTATGGGGTTACCTCGTATATGTACTTAATGTACGGGCGAATAAGGCTTTGGGGGATATCATACTATAAATGTATTTAGGCCTGTGAGAGACTTTATTGCTAAATCCCTCTATGTCTCTGGTGCTCGTCATATTCCAACCTTACCGTTTTGTGCAGGGCTGTGGAGGCCGGAGGAGTTTGCCTTCGCGGCTCTTTTGATGGCAGAATTGAAACACTGGCCCAACTCAACTTACATGGAGCCCTGACTTTAAGTGCGCTCCCTAACCACGCCTGGCCATCGTGCGCAGGAGGACCTCAGCTCAAATCAAGGCCGGAGTTTTGGGTGTAGAGTCTGAGGTTTCGTGCATTTTGGCTGTGGAGTTCTATGCCCGTTTTCTGAGGTGGCGACGTTGGATCAACCCCTAACTGCATTGCGAGGGTGGCAAGTGGTTGAGGACCTCTGCAGACGTTGGGGTAGAGAAACTACATGAATCTGTCTGCGTTTCTGTCTGCACATCCGTGCATGTAATAGACACTTCGGTGCGGATGGGAGACAAGCCCAGTAATACTGCATCACGATAAACTTAAACTTGATACTGTGCCACTGCATTTCATGTAGACCCCGGTTTGATTACCAGTTCCTTCGTCAAAATGACGACAACGACCACAAAGTCGCGGCACCCTTTGTGAAAAGGTGGTTGATCAAGTTACCCTCAAATCCAACACCAACCCTAAGCCCTACCCCTCCCCCACCCCTACCCTAAACCCGGCGATTCTTTGGACTTCCCAAAGAAGGCCCTGAACCCCAAACCCTAATCCCCGAACCCTACCCCAGCTCTAGAAGGAAGGACTATAATAACACAGCCTACACAGTAGGCAACAATTCCGCGGCCCTTCGCACGCTACCGTTGGCCTTGCAAAAAACCTTATCATGAAACCTTGTAATCACCTCGCAGCTCTGATAAATTCCGATACGGACCCCTAAACCCTAAATCGACACCAACTCGGCTCGGCCCCCAGCGAGGTGCTGGGCTGGCGCCCGTGTGCACCCCCTCCTTCGTGAGCACGTGCTGGACCTTCGGAGCGGGATCTTCGCACATGCTGCTTGAAGGTTCATGGGTAGTTCTAAGTAGGGTTATACATGAGTATAGGGATAACCCATGTTAGGGGACTTATAATCCCACTTGTAACTACCCCTGAACCTCCAAGTGTAGGGTTAAGGGCTCAAGTTTTTTAGGCCTACGGCTTCGAGGTTGGGGTGCAGGGGTCTGCTCCAGGGCTTTTTCGAAGGGTTGTTTGATTTTCTGTATTGATTGATTGAAAGGGTTTTGGAACAAGTTCACCCCCGGCACCTTAAGCCGGGGGACCGGGCTTGGTTTTTAAATTTTTTGGGATGATTTAGGTGTCAACGTGAGTTGCACCTTTGCAGCACATGCTGTCGTGCATGTTAAGCCCTGACAGCCTCGAACCCAGGAGAATGCCAAAGGTCATCCACACATGGGACATACTCTGCCTTGACAACTGCTCCAGTCGAAGTTCCTCGTGTCCTAGAGATCTACTGAATTACAAAGAAGAGGACGTCGGGGTAATTGACGGCTCTACCATAATTGCAGACCCAACTGCAGTGGCTATAAGCCTTATACTCATTGAAGCTTGTGCCCAGCTCTGCCTCGCCGCGCTCATGACCTGCGAAGTCTTCAATGGAGAAGACAATACGCTTCACACCAACGAAGGTGCTCACCTGGGAGTTTGAGGAATGAGCGATAGATCCCAAGAGGCGTGGAGGGCGTGGAGGCCGTTAACAAAATGAGGAGAAGAGGATGAAGGCCGAGGAAGTCAGTTAGCTTGGGACTTTGGAGTCCGAAGTCCGAGGGCGTAAACAACCAACAGGTCGTTCGCAGGCTCCACACCTCAGTTACTCTGGCCACTGGCAGGATGAAAAAATGAGCAGCCGACCAAATGCCAGTACACAGCCTGGCATTTCAGGCTGCTGGGATCCCGTGGCACGTTCATGTGCGGTTTAGGGTTACTGTGGAACGGCAAATCCTACATGAGGCACTGGCAGTGAATAAAGGCGTGCAGGTGATGAATAGCGCACAAGCGATTCACGACAGTACCAACAGTAGCAACCTCACCATCATGACCATCATCATCTTCCTCATCCTCCCCCTCCTCCTCCTCGTCATCCTCATCAGCCTCATCACCATCGCCAACACCATCATCATCATCGTCGTCATCGTCAGTATCATCACTACCACCTTCAAAATCAACATCGTCATCACCATCCTCAGCCTCATCGTAATCGTCATCTTCATCAGCAGCAGCAACAGCAGCAACAGCCGCTGGCACCGAATCATCATCATCGTCATCATCATCCCATCCACATTAAATCATTAACAACAACTCCGGGTCCTACTCCCTGCTTCCTGGTTCTGTCTCCTCCGACTCGAACTCCGACTGCCACTCCTGTTACTGCTGCTAGTCCTGCTCCTGCTCCGGCTGCTACCACGATTATGTCTACGACGACGGCTACTACTACTACTACTACTACTACTACTACTACTACTACTACTACTACTACTACTACTGCTACTACTACTACTACTACTACTACTACTACTACTACGAGTACTGCCAATACCACTGCTACTGCTACTGCTACTGCTACTGCTACTACCACCACGACGACGACGACTACTACTACTACGACTACTACAACAACAGCTACTACTACTACTACTACTACTACTACTACTGCTACTACTACTACTACTACTACTACTACCACTACCACTACCACTACCACTACCACTACCACTCCTACTCCTACTCCTACTGCTACTGCTACTGCTACTACTACTACTACTACTACTACTACTACTACTACTACTACTACTACTACTACACTGCTCTTGCGGGTTGGAGTGTTACTGTCCTACATACAAGGACTGTGCTGACAAGCAGCGACTTTTTGCAAGTCTCTCAAGCAACAGCAGGACATCCGCCTCTGTCCGGACACCTCGAATTTGGAATGGAGCTCGTATGCCGGGGAGTTGTCCAATCTTTGGAAAGGCCCTGGCTGTTGTGAAGTAGTACGTGTGGCGGGCAGAAAGCACATGCGCCGGCGAATTGTCAACCTTTGCGGACATCCTCAACGATGGACTTCGGTCTCCTCCTCTCTTCCCATCGTCCCGTTGGGTTGCTCCCACTTCCTTCTGCGTGTGAAGAGTCTCCTTTCCTGAGACGGTCGCAGTTATCTCACCTCTTCCTCAACCACCGCAGAAATGCAGTTCGAAGTCGCGACCTAATCCGCGGATGAAGTCCGCACAACAGCAAATTGCAGGATGTTGCTGTTGCATACTTGTCCTGGAAACTCTTTTTGGCCTCAGGCTGGCCCACATTTTAAACTGCGCACGGACACCGTGAGCACGATTTGCTCTCCCGACTGAGGTTCAAGCCGACTTGTGCCGGAAAGTCTGCATGGCAAAGTACCCTGCAGGCCATCCACCGACAAGCGCCGTGACGCAAAGCGCGTTCTCGCTGACACGCCACTTCTTCTCCCGAGCTTGGCGCTTGTCCTTAGATACTTGGAGGTTCAGGGGTGGGTAGTTACACGTGGGGTTTTAAGTCCCCCAATATGGGCTTTAAGTTATAGATATAGTTACCCTACTCATGGCCTACTTATAACTACCCATGAACCTCCAAGTAGGACCGACACAGTCTGCCATGTAGAGTTGACATGTAGATGTGAAACGAACACATATTTTCCTCAACGCTTCAGTAAACGTTCAAGAGACGGCAGCATTGCCAAGCACATAAACGACACACATGCAGACACCTTCGGGCATGTGTCTATCTGCACTGTCTGTCGATCTATCCGTCAGCGCCAATGTACAATCGAAAAGCATATAAACAACTGTCTACGCAACTAGCTGATAGGTAGCTTCAACGAAAAATATGTCGAGATGGAAATAGTGGCCGAGAGCCTTCAGGAATTAAGCAGGTAAAGCCGCGACGCATACCAAAAGAGCCCAGCTGTGCCGCCGTTGATGCCCGCAGCAGCAGCAAGCATGGAACGCAAGGGCGGGAGCGTTTGCATGGCCGAGCTGACAAACTGCGCAGCTTCAGCTTATAGTTGACCCCACCCACACGGTGCGTTAGTCTCGCAGCATGTGTAGCTCTAGCGTCTTGCATGGTGAGTCCGATCAAGAGTCTCAGAACCCTGCCACGAAAACTGCTTAAGCCGCGCAAGCTGAACGCAGGACCCTAGAAGGGGTGACACCCTCCTGTTTCGTGGACGGAGCATCAAGAAGGTAGAGAGTTCCGGAAGCTGTGAGAGCCGAAGGGTTACTGGGTACCGCCTGCAAGTCTTAAGCAACACTCCTCCGTAGCCCCAGCGGTTTGGGTCTGAGTCGTCTTGGCTCCCAGAAGCCTCAAAACAAATCCTCGCCTCGACCCTGAGCTGGCAGCTTTAAACAACCGGTATACCTTGTGACCTGAACTGAACCCTGAACCTGAACCCGCCAAAAACAGACGAACCTGCATCCCCCCAAAACCGCGGCCTTAAGATTGAAGGGCATGTCGAGCTCCTGGGAGGACCATCCTCGATGAGAGCCGCGGGACTTTGGGGGTCTTAGGGTCTTCAGGCTCTGACTCGGGTTTGGGATTTGAGGGCACCGGGGGTGTTTTATGGTTTATGTGCGGTAGGTTTCAGGTCAGCTTCAAGGAAGCTCGCAGTTTGAGAACTCTGATTTAAAGCTGGGAGATGCCGGCAAAATCTGATGGCGTGAATTTGGGCCTTTCCTGGCTCATGTATTGGACTCTGCTGCTGCGCGCAAGCAATAATTACGACAGCATGCTGTAGACCGTGGTGCTCGCCCCAGGATCATTAGCATCAGTCCGAGCATCCTGAGTAGCAATAATTACGACAGCATGTTGTAGACCGTGGTGCTCGCCCGAGCATCATTAGCATCAGTCCGAGCATCCTGAGTCTCTCCCCAGCCTTGTTTGAGCATCCGCAGCATCATATCACCGGCATCACCTTGTCAGTCTCAGCCGACCCCAACCGCAAGCATCATCAGCATCGGCCGGGCCTCGAGCATCATCAACATCAGCCGGTCAACGGGCCCGAGCATCATCATTATCAGCGCGCAAACAGCATCGGAGGCCCTTTGCCGAGCATCCTCAGTCTCAGCCGACCCCAGCCCCAAGCATCATCAGCATCAGCCGGTTATCGGGCCCGAGCATCAATACCATCGGCAGGGCCTCCAGTGAGCATCATCAGCATCAGCCGCCATCGGGCCCGAGCATCATCAGCATCAGCCGGGCCTCGTTTGGCGTTTGGCATCAGCCGGCCGTTGGCCCCGAGCATCGTTGGCATCAGCCGGCCCTTGTCAGCGCAGCCTCAGTCTCAGCCGACCCGAGCCCAAGCATCAGCAGCATCAGTCGGGCCTCCTTTGAGCATCATCAACATTCGCCGGCCATCGGGCCCGAGCATCACCGGCATCAGCCGGCCCTTGTCCGAGCATCCTCGGTCTCAGCCGGCCCGAGGCCCACGCATCATGGGCATCAGCCGGGCCTCGTTTGAGCATCATCCGCATCAGCCGGTCAACGGGCCCGAGCATCATCGGCATCAGCGCGCAAACAGCATCAGAGGCTCTTTGCCGAGCATCCTCAGTCTCAGCCGACCCCAGCCGCAAGCATCATCAGCAGCAGCCGGTTATCGGGACCGAGCATCAATACCATCGGCAGGGCCTCCAGTGAGCATCATCAGCATCAGCCGCCATCGGGCCCGAGCATCATCAGCATCAGCCGGGCCTCGTTTGAGCTGATCATCAGCATCAGCCGGCCGTTGGCCCCGAGCATCGTTGGCATCAGCCGGCCCTTGTCAGAGCAGCCTCAGTCTCAGCCGACCCGAGCCCAAGCATCAGCAGCATCAGTCGGGCCTCGTTTGAGCATCATCAACATTCGCCGGCCATCGGGCCCGAGCATCACCGGCATCAGCCGACCCTTGTCCGAGCATCCTCAGTCTCAGCCGACCCGAGGCCCAAGCATCATCAGCATCAGCCGGTCAACGGGCCCGAGCATCAGCGCGCAAACAGCATCAGAGGCTCTTAGCCGAGCATCCTCAGTCTCAGTCTCAGCCGGTTGTCAGGCCCGAGCATCAGCATCAGCACGGCCTCGAGTGAGCATCATCAGCATCAGCCGGGCCTCGCTTGCACATCATCAACATCAGCCGGCCACGGCCCCGAGCATCATTGGCATCAGCCGGACTTCGTCTGAGCATCATCAGCATCAGCCGGCCCTTGTCCTCAGCATCAGCCGGACCTCATTTGAGCATCATCAGCATCAGCCGCCATCGGGCTCGAGCATCATCAGCATCAGCCGGGCCTCGTTTGAGCTGATCATCAGCATCAGCCGGCCGTTGGCCCCGAGCATCGTTGGCATCAGCCGGCCCTTGTCCGAGCAGCCTCAGTCTCAGCCGACCCGAGCCCAAGCATCATCAGCATCAGCCGGTCAACGGGCCCGAGCATCATCAGCATCAGCGGGCAAACAGCATCAGAGTCTCAGCCGACCCCAGCCCCAAGCATCATCAGCATCAGCCGGGCCTCATTTGAGCATCATCAGCATGAGCCGGTAGCATGACTAAAAATCAGCCGCCCTTGTCGGAGCATCCTCTGTCTCAGCCGACCCGAGGCCCAAGCATCATCAGCCTCAGCCGGACTTCGCATGAGCATCATCAGCATCAGCCGGGCCTCGCTTGCACATCATCAACATCAGCCGGCCACGGCCCCGAGCATCATTGGCATCAGCCGGGCTTCGTCTGAGCATCATCAGCATCAGCCGGCCCTCGTCCTCAGCATCAGCCGGGCCTCGTTTCAGCATCATCAGCCGGTCAAGGGGCCCCGAGCATCATCGGCACCATCGCGCAAACAGCATCAGAGGCTCTTTGCCTAGCATCCTCAGCCGGTTGTCAGGCCCGGGCATTAGCATCAGCACGGCCTCGAGTGAGCATCAGCAGCATCGGCCGGTTTTCGGGCCGGAGCATCACCAGCATCAGTCGGCCAGCCTCTGTCTCAGCCGACCCGAGGCCCAAGCGTCCTGAGCATCAGCCGGGCCTCATAGGATTAGCATCAGCGTGCAAGCATCATCAGCATCAGCCGCCGGCCCTTTTCCGGGCATCCTCAGACTCAGCCAGGCCCAATCATCATCAGCATCAGCTGGGACTTGTCCCAACATCATCAGCCGGCAATCGGGCCTGAGCATTGCCTACCAGCTTCCGTCAGGCCCAAGCATCAGTAGTGAGCAGTGCCGGCGGCAATACCTGGAGCAAGCCGTTAACCTGAAACTCTAACCTTCACCCTAAACTACTAATTAAACCTTCTCTCACACCTGAAATCCTCAACCCCACATCTCAAACCCTATGTAACCTCCTAAAGCCCGCAACCCAACCTCTGCTCTTTCGATGTGCGCAAGGGAGACGAGAGCCGGGTTCCCGAGCGGCTTTCGGAGCGGGCTTGGAGGTCGTAGGCATCCACGCCCGGGTGCTCGGACAGGAGCTGACAGATCGGTTGAGGGTTTAAGCTTGAGGGTTTCGAGGCTTAGGGCTTTTAGGTTTTAGGGTTTCAGGGTTTTAGGCTTGAGGGTTTCAGGGTTTTAGGTTTCAGGGATTAGGGCTTCAGGGCGGCGTTAGGGGTTAAGAGTTTTTAGGGCTTTGGTTGTCTTAGGGTTCAGGGGTGATCTGCGATTTCTGGATGGCAAGCGACGAGGGCTTTATCTGTTGTTTTGCGACTGCTGTCTGGTTCAGATCTAGGTTTTAGATTTCTAGTTGATATTACTACCCATAGGCCCCAAAGTAGTTCCTGTTTGGGATTACCTTATAGGATTCTAACTATGAACCACAAAAAGGGGCTACTATGGGGCCTTAGGGTAAACTTGCCCCAGGGCGCGCATCGGAGCTGGGACCTTCGGGCTTCAAGCAGCCTTCTCTAACAGCTCAACTTGGGTTTCCGGACTTACTCAGACGTTCAATCCGAGTCTTCCGGTACATGGCAAAGCCCCACGCTTTGTCGGAGGCTTCAGGGTTTTGTTGAACTTGTACCGAGACGCAGATGCAAGCTGGACTTTGGGGACGCCAATTCTTGGGATGTTCGGTGTCTTCGGATCACATTCCGAAAACTAGGGGTACCTGATTTGGGGTCCTTATGATAAGGATCCTACTATTTAGGGTACCATCCCTCTGTTTTCGGAAACTCCCACATGAGAAGTGGCGCTGCGCACCCTCACTGGCTTGCCCAGGACGAGGTCTTCTCGCCAGCAGCGGGGGCAGTCCTCCCAAAGGCGCTGGGAAGCACAGTGGTGAAAATCCCGTCTCACAAGATGTGGGTAGTTCTCTAAATTAGGATCCCTTTTTGGGTCCTTATTATAGTACGGCAGCTAATATTTTGGGTACCCAAAAAGGGACCCTAATTATGACAACCACCCATGTGAGTCTTGGTACTGGACAAACCAAGCCTCGCAGTTCACCAAAGTGTCCCTCCAAGCGCAAAAAATGCGGAAGCTCAGAAAGCCGAGACTGCCCGAGCCCTGGCGCCTGGTACTCGGGCCACCGGCGATCCACTGGCGAGCCGCGGTGGGAAGCCTGCAGCTTGAGCCAAACATGTCCGAGTTTGGGTTTTTTGATTTTAGACGCTCCTTTTCCGTTCGCCGAAGGTTAGGGTTTAGGGTTTAGGGTTTCCTGGTCCATGCAAGACTGTCAATACATTAGTTCATGCAAACTTGTCTGGGGGACAATAAATCCCCGGCGAATGGAGCAGAGATGAGCAGAACATACTGAAGCAAGACGGTCGCAAATAGATGAGACATGCATGACAACTCTTGACAAGTGAGCACACACGCAAACAATGATGCAACAGTAGGCGAGACCTAACGTGAAGCCACGGGCAAACAGCCATACGCCAAAACCAAGACCGGAGAAAACGCCGAAAGCGGCGGGCAAAAGTAGCGCAAAAAGAGAATGGGAACTAGCAGTCAAGCAGTGACGACAAAAACCGCACTTGCAACTGTGACCGATGAGCATGATTCAGTACACGCCCACCAACAACAGTAGCGTGGCAATTCCATCGAAATTTGTATTCCAAACAGCTCGGAGCTTTCGATACGGCTGAAAAAGCTAAGCTAACCTTCGCACCACAAAGTTTCCGGATTCCCTGCTGATAACGGAAACTCAGTCCCAAGCTACATGCAAGCTGACGGCGTTGTGCACCCGCCACCTTGGTCGAGCTGCTGTCACCAGAAGCCCATGCCCGGGTAACGCATCAGTAGACATTTCCGAAATTTTATGTGTGCACCCTCCCCAGATACTGTGTGTCATGGGCGTGTGCTTATTCGCTGGACATGTATTCAACTGCAGCTTTGTAACGCACGTGTCTGCGGCACATGATCCACTTCACCGTTGAAATTGTGAGTGCGTATATCCACCGTGCATCCATCTATCCATCCCTTTGCTAACAAAGACTGACTGACCACGCACACGTACCTTGATAGAAGGTACATGTTTGTCCATATGTGTACATACTGATACGCACGCGCGCGCGTGTGCGTGTGTGTGTGTGTGTGCGCGTGGCACCATATGACATACTGCACTGTAGCTGGCCGCTTGCTAGATATATGTACCCACCGAAATCTACCCAACATCATATTATACATAGAAATTACACGATCGTCGCACATTGCTCATGCGATAACAAAGGGCAATGCAAAGTAGGTCAGACATCAGACAGTCTGCAAAACCTGCGTAAGCTGTACATTGCATAAATAATCTCAAACAGCTAGATTCTTGCCACGAAGGAGTATGTGCGACAAACTACGCAGCCGGAGTCATGGAAATGACATGACGGACCCATAGGCATCTGTGGAGGTGGATGGAACACTCTCCCTTCTTCCACGGTTCCACCGTCTTCTTCAATTGGGGGGACCAACAACTCTACAGCCCGCACGGAAGCTGAAATCCAGCGCGTGTTCATGAGCCAAGCGACAACCAAAGCGGCAATGATTGCCAGTCCTGCTGGGACAGCTGAGCCAGAACTACCGAAGACCGTCCCGAATGTGCTCTTTTACCGGGGCCTCAACAATGCGGGATGCTATTGCTACATAGCCCTTGTCTTGTTGATGTTGCTGCTGCTGCTGAAGATGCAGGGCGCTGGGAAATGAGGACAGCAATGCAGCTGATGGTGGTGGCTGCCCTGTCAGCTCCTTCATACTTCATAACCATCCCAACTGCCATGGTCGCAAGCCATGACGAAACTCCTTAGCGATCTGGCCTTGTAGTCGCAGCGGCCATAGTTACACTGGTCGTAATCCCAGATGAAGCGCTCGCGACCTCGGGACACATCGACCGGTGGTGGCAGCTTCGATCTTGACACCCTGCATCCGGCATGGGGGGGAATTCGCAGGAACAAGACCCCTCGGTAGGCACAGAGTCAGTGGTGACCTCCTTAAACCCCAAAATACCCCGAAGTAGCGCTCTAGGAGTGAACTCGCAAATTCTCAACCCTAAGAATCCCCATGAGGACCCTATGAGCCCAGCCTACTTGCACGCTTCGAGCTGTCTGGTCTCACATAATGAGGTTGGGCTTCCGGGCACTGCTTGCAATTCAGGAAGTTGTCGACCTCGGCAACTTCGGTGGGGGCTTTGGGTCACACAGGGCTTCTAGGGCCTTCCGGGCTTGTTGATGTTTCGGGGGGTTCGAGGGATAATTTTTCGGAAGAGCCGTAAACACACTGCCGCACGTGGCCAAACATCTTGTACGAGAACACTTTCGCTAACAACAACTTGAATCAATCATTGAGCGATGTGTAGCCGCCTACATAGGAGTTATAGGGTTTAGGGTCAAGCAACGCCGAACTCATCACCTTTGTCTTGGCCTCCCGGCAAAAGTTCTCACGAAGGCCTGGCAGGTTGAAAAAGGTGCTGCCCGCAGAGCGATTGATGAGGGAGGTCACAGCACTCTTGCACTTGCGGGAAAGATGCTTACTCGAAAAAGGCTTTGAGGTGCCGTCTGCAAACTCGGCCGCATCGGTTTACCGGATAGGGTTTGGAGATGCTCGTGGGGAGGATCTGCACAGCCACGACATGCCACCACGAAAGCAAACAGACGAACAGGCCCCGATGTTGTGTTTAACTACACCCGGGGCGACAACAACGAGATGCCGTAGCTGAAATAGCAAATCAAGCCTCTCCTCCCCAACACCGACACCATCACCCGCTCGAACACAGCGAGGCTACAGCACATCTATGTCGGTGGTCCGCAGGCTGCAGCAGGCTCGGGAGAAAGGAGAGAAAGCCGCGGTTCAGCGTCGCGCCTGGGCCTCGCGGACACCGATCTCCGGATCCTGGTACCTCAGGGCCTCGGAGGGTTCAGGGCTGGCCGCTGAAGGGCAACCGCTTCGGGTTGAAGGTAGGATCCGAGCTTGGGGCCGGTTTAGGGCTCTCAGAGAATCAATCACCGCACGAGGACCTGCGGACCCACGTCGGCTTAGCGCCAAACCATGCCACCCTCGCTGCCGTGGGACAGGATGCTACCGTCCTCAGCCCGACCACTGCTCCAACGGCTAAAGCCAGCAGGTTCCAGAATCAGAAGTCGCAACCCTAGACGGTGCTTCAGAACATCGTGTAATTCTCCTTCTGTTCCGTTTTTGCAACCCCATACTTCCCGGGAGGTGCTGAAGCCGGAGGATCCTGTAGGTATAGGCGGCATAGGGCTTGGGTTGCAGGGGTCATAGTAGAACCTCCAACTTCAGTCTGCATCGGTAGGTTGCCCCATCTGCAGCGGGTGAGTGTCAAGCCTCATACGGATGACTCCGGACATGAGTCACGAATCCCTAGCCTTGCAGGCAGAATTCATGAGACCTGTTATCCCCTGTCACATGTAGGAACTGAGGTGTTATTGGTTGGGCATCTTGTCAAAAATCAGCTTGAAGAGGAACAGCGCAGCGATGGCATGGCTGCTTACTTTGGTGGGCCACTGCTGGGGAAACATGAAGCGAAAAGTGCCGGCTCACACCATTGAAGTCAATGCACACGCGACAGCGACGCTCAGAACACAGTCATCCTTCAACCTTTCATAGAGCAGAGGTATGCATGGTAGAGAATTCATTACGCCGGACACTATCGTAGACGAAGTCCCATAAACTAATAGGAAATAGAGTGAGGGAGGGAGGGACAGAGAGAGAGTGAGAGAGAGAGAGAGAGGGAGGCAGCCAGAAAGATCATCAGAGCGAGGGAGAGGATTTGGGACTCTCAGCAACCGACGCCCAGAAGCGTGCGCCCGGAGAAGCCACGGGCAGCCACTGCTGCCAAGGTCACGTGGAGCAGGTTCCACCTAGCTCGTCATGTCAGTGCCCGTCACTTGCACATCTTGATATTGAATTTGTTTCTTTTTTGCGGAGTTCGGCGTCCGAGCAGCCTCTGCGTCAACCCCATGAGTACTTGGTACGTCTTTCGTTCGGTCCAACAATGTCACATGCAACCACAGCCGCCAGGCGGTGCTATGGTTACGGCGACGGCCACAGCTATTGCTCGTCGAAATGGAGACGGGGCCGCTGGTTCCTTCAACTGCTGCTGTTGCTGCTGCTGCTGGGGCGTACTGTTAGTAGTAAACAGATTATTCTTGGAATCGTATTAGGGCACACGAAATACAGCCACTAGTCCTGAAACCCAGGAGTTTATGATTTTGGCAACAGGTATGATTCTGATTCTGATTACTACAGTACCAGCTGCTCAGCTCAAACCCGAAGCCATCGGGGCCCCGGCAGGTTGCAGGTGCTGCTCTGCGGGCAGGTCAGTGACTGAAGCGTGCCTTTTCGGCCGCCTCAAACTGCGAGTATTAAACGCAGAATCACATAGATGTGATACTTCTTTGGGCTTCAAACCGGACCGTCGACCCATGGGCACTAACTAGCTGTGCACAGGTGATGCGTAGCACGTACACGACTCACAACAATACCGTCAATAACACCACCACCACCGCCATCATCGTCGTCATCATAACATTATCACCGCCTTGGCCAGATGGCTATATCTGCGGCCATCACCGCCACGTTGCCAATTCATCACCGTCATCGTCGTCCTCCTGTTCCTCCTCCCCGTCTCGTCGTCGTTTGTCGTCATCACGGCTACCGCACGATCGCCAGAAGCACCACCAGCAGCATCAGCCGCATCATAATCATGACCAGGATCATCACATCTATCATGACGAGGACCACGACTATGGTCAGCGTATGTCAGCGTCATTTACAGCAACATCGAATCATCTACAACGTTCTGGCGAAACGCCCAATGACGATCAACATGGTGTCGGCTTGTCACCTCTGTGGTCGCTGCTGCTTCGAGACGTTCGCTTCACGAGGCCGTTGATGTGCTCCTGACCAGGCCAACGATTTCTCAGCGACTCTCAAGAAGAGGTACTACAGGGGCCTTCCCAATTAGAATCGGGTTAGCGGCCGTATCATGAGGAACTCCGTCTTGGTAATCATTGAGGCCCCTATATTATAGGTGAACCACAAGTCTAGCTTGAAAGGAAAGGGAGGGCATGCCTTGCTGGACTTACCCCTCCAGCACAGAGTGAACTCTTGCAACGACTGCCGCAACCTTCATGCACCACCACCCAGGGCTAGATGTGGCCGCCAAAACCATTGTCCCACACTTTCTCTGGACACTTTTCATCTACTGGCAAACTAACCACCTAGTTTGGGAAAAGCGGCCTCATCCATGTCCAAGTCAGTTGATTGATTTTGTCCGTGTGACTCAACTAGACAATGCAGTGCCTCAATGCATGCAGCATGATCGCAGAGGCTTATTCTGCCCATGAACATTATGGATCAATTGAGAGTGCCACCCTTGCCGAAACACATGCTACGCCTCGGACTACACGTTTACGAGGCAGCTTGGCGCTGCTGCTTGCAGTCAACCTGCATGCTTGTCGGACACTGGCACGCGATGCTCTCCAACGTACAAACCCTGAAAATCACACCTATACTTTGCAGGAAGATGGCCCTAAACCCATCTATATAAGCAGCCACACCATCTTGGATCCCAAATTTCAAGCCGAGGCCCAAGCCTACAACCCGGTACCCTGCCGAGCCTGCTTTGCAACATCATCCCCGGCTTCGTATTCGGGGTCTCCAAGGCCCACCTGCAGAGTCTCTGGGAGCCGGGTCTGTCGTAGATCCCACTTTCGACTGACTTCCGGGGCTTCGGCGTCGATGGACCAGTTGGCGATGACTTGGCGCGCTTCCGACCTGAAGGGGAGCTTTAGCTCTCAGGCTGAGGAACCCCATTCACCCTAAAACCTAAAGGACCCTGAATCCTGAAGCCTGTTAGGCCCCAAACTTAAGGGCTCAGGGCTCAGGACAGGTTCGTTGTTGCCCAGAGCTTGACTCCCTTGCGAATCTGAAGATGTAGCGACAACCCTTCCTGACGAAACCCTCCAGCAGCTCCATGCGGACATCACAATCAAAGCCCGTGGTGTGAAGCGAGATCAAGTGAGGCGGTGGGGGTAGACGAATTTGCAACCAACCTGACAAGAATGCCGAAGGAGAAAAGGGTCCTGAGGCACGCGCGGCAAAATGTCGCTGCCCCGGCGTTCCAACGAGTCAGCCTTACTTGTAACAACATAACATAGAGTTCGTGCTGTATTACAGCAAGAACATGGTACCCACGCGCCACTCCTACAACCTCGGATTTAATCAGTCCTTTCGAGGCAGACGTCGAACGAAAGCTAGACTGCTCAAAATGGAGGTTTAGCTTACACGACTAATCCCAGCAAGGTTCCCGGCAACTATGAGAGTTCATTATTCGATCATTGGCGGACTTCGCCTGCAGCCCGATGTTCTCAAGCAGGTGGTCTGAAACCCAAACATGAGCTCAAGGCCAGCTTGGCGAGTTCCTTGCCCTTCACCGGAAACGCCTCAGTCGCACGGGCAGGGGCAAGTCAAGCATGACGAAGCAGGGCAAAGGAAAGAAATCGCGCATATTTTGTCTCCAGCGACTCTTCTGCCAATTTCGTGATCAAACGGCCGCTCCGCTTTCAGTTTAATCCGTGTGGGGCCTTGGCCCTGGCTCGTCACCCTTGGAGCCTCGTGGGAGCCGTGGTGAGCTCAAGACCGCCGGCTCGAGTGCAGACCATCGTAGGCGGGAGTTCGCGCGAGAGGGCTTCCGGTGCTGCGACTGCTTGGGCTTCCGAGAATCCAAAGTTCAAAGCATCAGCGGGGCGCTTTGAGGGGATAGATCCTCTTCTCCCCGGTCTTGATGTCGTTGACTTTCAGCTGAAGGATCTCTACACCGTCTTTCGTGGTTGCCACAAACTCCGGCAAATTCTCACCGGACTCATGCTCGCCGAACTTTGTGACAAGGTCACTTCCTTCCAGCTTCTTCACGACCTTGTTTGTAGGCATGTGCAGGACCTGGGTCGTGTAGTGGAATCCATTCGGATCCTGACGCCGGGTATACACGATCTTCCAGCTTCCACGCACAGTTTCCTGCGTCTGGGTGTCCGACATGCGCTTTGCAGTGTAAGATGGGGATTGATGGGAAAAATGTCGGATGTCTGAGAAGCTTAAAATCCGTTTCTCCAAACATGCTTCGCTAAACTCAGAGGGCATCAACAGGAGATCTCGAGGGGACCCAGTGGCTCCGAACCAATGCTGCTGCCATGGTCCAAGACTAACTAACCAATATCAGGCTCCAAGTCTCGCGCATCCGATCTTGAAGACAGATGCCTAAACCTTAAAAACTCCAAGCCCCAAACCCTGAACCCGGGATCCTTGCCATGAAGAGCCCGAAGTCTCAGACCTCCCCCTTGAGCATACTGAACATTCCGAGCTCTGCCACCAAAGCCCCAACAACGAACCAACGCTTGATGATGTTGCTGTACCAGAAAAAGACAGAGGTTTCATAATATACAAAAACCGTAATCAAGGGATATGCTGGAGTCTCTAAATACCCTCATCCGTTTTTGGAGACGAATTGTGGGCGCCCTGGCAATCACCATCGGCTCCCCTCCGAGTCCAATGCCATGGAAAGGTAGCGCGTCACTTCGAGCGTCGGCTGCAGCTTGGTGGGCTGGTAACCTTTTCTACTTGGTAGGTACTGGAGGGTTTAGGGTCTCGAGGATCATATGCTTGTTGACTTGTACGTAGTGTTTAGGGTTTATAGGGTTTCTAGGATCATCTATATATATATATATATATATATATGTGTACTTGGGGAATCTAGGTAGCTTGGGGTCAGGCCGTGAGTAGCTCTGGGATTGCTTTCTTCTTGAATCTTTGTGGTATTTTATGGGGTTTGGTTGTGTGGGCGCTTTGCTTTGCCTGTCCGCTGGACAGCATTGCGGGCAACTGAAATGGTGTGGGAGGTACGGTACGGCTTGAGGTTTCGGGATTATTCCCTGCGGCCGCTCCATGTCTCTACTGCGGACGAGCATGAGAAGAGTTTGCAAAACTGACCGAAAATGGCAACTCGATGCCACGGTCAGCAAGCTTTGTCGGAGTTGAGAAGGCCTACAAGGCGCCACCTGAAGTATGACACTGGTTTTCATCAGTTGCAGATGAGCAATCGCAGGCTTGATGAGTCCACTGGGGCCGATGCCCTGGTAAACGAAAGCTACGAAGCCCATCAAGGCGTCGTACCACCGCTCACCTCGTGCACGGTCATGCATACTCGTCGTCTACATTTGATGCTGAAATACCCCAATTAAGAATGTACTTACAGATATGATGCTGCACCTAACCACCCTGGCTCGCGTTCCCTGTATCAAAATTTCGTTATGCTCATGCATTCGGCTGGAGGTCGTCGGTAATGGTGGGCTTTGGGCTCAGCTTTGAAAGGGTATGGAGCTGACATCCTAGGACAACGCCTGGCCGGCAAAAGGAAATCCTTCGGAGGCTACAGCCGTGCGATCTGGGTGATACTTCAGACTCTTGTACTGCGTACAGCCTGCACAAGCAGGCGAGAGATGTGCTATCAGGATCGCTGGGGATGGAGACTGGCAGAAGCAGCCCTTGGAAGCGTTGTTACACAGGCTCCTGCGCACTCAGAAGCTCTCTGTCCCACACCCACGTGGCGGGCCTGGAAAGTAGCGCGAAACGCCGGGTCGCCCTTCCTGCGGAGGATAACACTCCTACTAACCGCCTCGTGTCTGAAGCCCTAGAGAATGGCGTCTTTCGAGGCACTCAACCTGAATCAAGTGTCAGAGTTTGAGAGTACAGACTGGCTACGACGAAATCCCAATAGGCCATAACAGGTGCGACCCTCGATTTCGAAGCATGAAGTAATAACAGTACCATAAACCCAAGACACCCTCGAAGCACGAAGCCGTGTGAGGCTTCGCATTTCAGGTAGACCTGAGCCCCAAAGTCCTCAAACCCTCCAGCCCTTGCCTCGTCGTCCCTAAGCCACCCAGGGCGCCCCGGGGGTGCAATTGCTGACCTCTGGAGCTGCGGAATCATAAAGGACTCGTGAACAATACGAAAGCCTTGAAGCCCCATCTGCACCTGATGTGCATAACCGTGTGTATGTACATCATGTGTATGTAGATGTGTATACAGGTATGTATATGTATGTATGTAAGTATGTAGTATACATAATTGCTGTGTGTGCCTGAGAGTGTGCGCTCGTCTGTCTGTCCGTCGGTATTTATTACCTGTGAGGGATAAGTGGAATCCGACCTTATGAGCCCCGTGCACCGGCATTTTCCGGTGGAAGTTGGCTCCAATGTTCAGGTCCGCTGGCAGCAGCGCCTCCGACGACGAGGGTGAGTTTAGGATTTTGCGCCCTGCGGCTCTCGGCATGAGAAGTTTGCTTCATGTCCCTAAAGATTGCGACGGGACTATAGCACGGAAATGGACTGCCCCACCTTCTCGCCCGTCGTTGCATGGACCCAGTCGGCAAGCTGTGTCGCTGAGAGGTAAGGGTCCTCTTGCAAAGGGACCAATATCTACGGGCTGCTACTGCTGCTGCTCACACTACGTCTATTCTTACCTCTGCTTCTTCGTGCATCGACGTCCACTTGTGTGTCCACCACTATAGGTCTACTGAGCCTACTTCGTCTGCTACGTCTACTCTCTGGTAATAGTAGAAACAACAATAATGCGAACAGTAATAAGCGTAGTAACACCTAGAACACTAAAATGATACAATATTATAGCAACCACATGCAATAAGAGCGAGAAGAGCAAGACTACGCACGAACAACATTGACACCACGACGACTACCGCAGCTACCAGCTACCAGGTCACCGTTGACCGGCTCATGGACAGCGGAGCTGTGACTTCGCTTCGTCGATGCAGGGACTTCAAAGTCTCGACCACAGGGGTCCTCCAGTCCAGACTTTGCGTCCTCCTGGATGGAATCAGGGTGTCATGGGGTTATACTTGGGGCATAGGGTTGCATTTAGGGTTTAGGGTTGTGGGCTCAGTTCGCATAAAATCTCGTCTCAGGTTCCGACCTCCCAAGAACCCTGGTGCCTCCACGAACTTGTGGCGGCAATGGGCCATCCTGTCAACTTATTCAAGGATGCAGTCAAAGGGACCATGCATTCCTTCGTGGTCCCTGTAACTCTCGAGGTTCACATTTAAAAGTTCAACTCATCGTCCCTTATTTGATATTTGCTGGAAATTACTGGGCAGGGAACTACGGTGAAATATTACCCAAAATCGCATCGGCAGGCGAGCAAACTAGCCCAGGCAGCTTCAGCAACGCCAGCCGAGTCCTCGGATGCTCTGGCAGCTGCTCTCTTTGAAGCGTCCACGGTTCAGGGCTCAGTATTTGGGTTTCGTGGTCTTCATCAGCCTAGCTGCAACTTCAACAGGCCCGTCTCTTTTTGCATTCGTCCCTTGATCGAGTGCGCCTTCTGTCAAAGCCCATTGTCTTGCGAATCTGAACGAACCACAGCTTCACTGCAAAATCTGGGAGTCAAAGCCTCGAGGTTTCGGGAAACTCATATAATCAAGAAAACCCTTTTACAATGCGACTGGTGCAGCTGTCCTAGAAGCTCAAATCATACGCCAAGCTGCGGATGGTTGGGCGGCAGTCGCTTTGCCATGACCTGCGCCTCAAGTATGCAGAGTGGTAGTCGTAGGAACAACCTGTATGTGCGAATGCATTATATGCATGTATGTAACTGTATGCATGTATGTACGGACTGATGGATGCAGACACGCAGGCAGGTAGGCACTTTAGGAGCAGGCGTATGCGTGCCTGTCTGCGCTATGAATGCCCACCACATATTTATGTGTATACACTAATAATACTATACAAAACGATTGGGCGAGAGAGAGAGAGAGAAGAGACGTACACATGCATATCCACATATGTACTTCATGAGCCTGCGGGCATGTGTCGATAAACAGATCTGCAGGTAGATGAATTTGAACGAGCAAAGACGTTCAACACACATACTCATGCAGCCCAGCGCAACTCGAGAATCTAAGCCAAATACAAGGCCGATGCCACCGGCATCTTCGGAGCCACACTATGCTGCTTTCCGCCCGAAACCTGTCCTTGAATCCTTCCCAAACAGGCAAGGCTCTCCTAGGATTGTCGGGGATCCGGACTGGATGACTATGCCTCAGCTGGACGTCTGCATCCACCTGCCAGGATTATGTGGTGCTACACGTCTATAGGCCATGCCAGCCGTTACTAACACCAGGCTTCGCTCCGTGCCACCTGTTTGCAACGGACATGCTCACAGAGAGAAAGGCAGCAGGCGCCAGAGAGAGAGAGAGAGAGAGAGATAGGGGGAGAGAGCGAGGGAGGGAGAGAACAAAACTACGGTGCCGTGCTAATAGCAATAGTAGCTCTGGTAGGTGAAAGATAGTTTTGGACAGGAAATCAGCGTGCAGCTTTTTAGTTGTAACAATAACAACACGAATGATAACACAATGTTGCTATGGTGCTGATGTCAAGCACTTCCGTAGTATCGATGAAATCGTCAACATATTCTCAAAATTCAAAAGCGAAACAAAGACCAGTCTAGCTTTCATCGCTGCGCATAATCCTATCTGCTACCTACTAGCAGAGATATCTGAGATCACTGCGCACGGACTTACGGCTTCCGGTTTCCGTGGCTTCGTGCTTAAGCCCAAAAGCCAAGTCCTGCGTGAAAGCTCAGAAGTGGTGCTCGGCAACAGCTGTATTCGGACAACAACGGTCTAAAACAAGCTTCTTCGGATCGCTTCGGTTTTGAAAGGATTCGGCGCTGGTATATGAACAGTGCTACGGCCAGCTTTTTGTCAGCTCTGAGCAGCATCTAGTCCACAGAAGCCATTGCTCATAAGTCTGCACTTGGACCTGAGGTCAAGCACCCCATACTCGAAGCGACAACCGAGCGGAAACCCCACAGGCCCGCCGCCAACCACAAAAGTCGACCTCTGCGATCCGGAAACCCAAACCCGAAAACCTGAAATCCCGAAAAAAACGACGACCGAAACCCTAAACCCCTAAACCCTACATGGCCCTAAGCCTGCCATCCTCAAACGCGCCCGCACGACCGTTTCATGAGGTGGGCAGGCCAAGAAGGTTGGAAAATCCTGGTGCGACTGCCCGGCTTCGGAGTTCGGGCTGCTCTAGGCTCAGCCGCTCAAGCCTACGGATTACTATACACCCCTTAGAACCATGATAAACATAATATGTTCAATTTTCTCTTGGGTCTTATATGAGCAAGCATACAAAATACTCCTCAGAAAGAGTATAGATTACGGTTGTGTGCTTCTGGCTTGCTTTGACGCAGAAGGCCGGTTCCAGATCCGCTTCCTCCCTGCATCTAGGGGTTACGATTTTGGGGTCTGGCAGCCCTATGGTTTGGGAGGGTTACAGATTTCGGCTGAAGTTTTCGCATAGCAGATTCTGCAACGCCCTCCCTGTCATTGCGCATGAATGCACTGCTGCTGCTGTCGCCCAAACCCAACGAGGCAATGAACCCGGAAGTCCTTCCCTAGAACCCACCCACCCTACTAAAAAACCACGTGCCTAGAAACCTGTGTCCTTGACTCGCCCAATGTTTTCGAGCAGGAAGCAAACCTTCCCGGAGAAGCAGGGTCGAGGCAAGCGAAAACCACTTCATGCGTACGGCAAGGGCGCTTTGATCTGCTGAACTTGCGAATGTCGGCATGCACAAACTCGGGGGATTCATGTCCAAGATAACTGCAAGGAGGTTGAACCCGAGTCAAGGTCATAACAAAGGATTACCTCTGCCGTCCCTAAGCGCTGTCAAAACGGTTTCGGGGCTTCAGCGTCTGCCGTTCTTGCGTGCCTCCATGTTGTAGCTCAAATGGCAATTGATGGAAGTGAACTGGATGCGCGGATTGTCTGCGTACCTCTCGCAGTCCGTGAACGTATGTCACTGCATACGCACAGCAGCCACAGTGACCCAATCAAGCATCAAGTCCCGTAAGCTCCGGGTTCAGGGAATCCTTTGACAGTATCGTGCGAAAGATGTTATGCAGCACTTGCAGCACTTGTCTTGTTTGGATACTGCGGTATGGTTTCGCATGCTGAACTTCCGCACCGAACAATGCAGCTGCTGATCTCCGTCCGTTAGAGCCAAGCCATAAAGCCACAAGATGCCACAAGACTCCCAAGACATTGTGCCCCGGAGTCACGCTTCCGCGACGTGCATGTAGATAGGGACCTTAGACGTTTCGGGTTTATGGCTTAGTGCCTGACTGTATGAACGAACAACTAGTAACGAGCAGCGATCGGTATCAACTAGGCAAAAGCATGTTCTGAAAGCTTCTGCAGGAATTACACCCTTTTGCTTCTTGCTAAGTGCCAGCTCATCCCCGATAGTAGACCTTTAACAACAATCCATGCAAGGCTTGAGCGGTAAAGCATATGATTTCTGGTGGCTTTGGCTATTGAGGGTTGGGATCAAGGGCTGAGCTACCGGCAGCATACCAGCAATGTGGACCTCAGTTGAGACAGGTCCACCAGGCAAGTCTCTTGAACAACGATGATGAATATCGTAAAGATCAGGCGGTTGCGGACACGACCAGCATTTTTGATTAACGACCGGGTACTCTTGAGCCAGTCTTCTCGTCTAGAGGCGTGAGGCTCATTTGCCTCTGTCAAAAGGCTGCCTCATGAGACTCACTCGTAGTCACCATGGAGGACAAAAAAATGCAGTTTCGTTGCTAACGAAGTACCTGAGCATCACCTTTCGTAAGGGTGTTCACTGCTACCGCTTCCATTGGATTTCCCGTTGTCGCTGCTGGCTGACGCTGCTCCTGTCTGCTGCAACATCTATTGCGTGGAGTACCGCGACGAGGTTTGAGCACGCCTAGTATGTACTGCTGCGACAATACTGTGACTTATGTTGTCGCTAGACCACAGCCCTCCACCAAGTCCGAATCTTCGGAAGTACACTAAAACGACCAAACAAACTAGAACCGCCAATCATCATCAACGACAACGCCATCACCATGCCTATCACCAGCAAACGCAGCATAGTGCAGACCCTCACCTTGCAGCAACATCACAACCATCCTCAATGTCATCAGAGATATCATCATCGTGGTCCTCCTCTTCCTCGTGCTCTGCTCCATGATCCCAACCGCACGCAGAAGCATCATCAGAATAGTTCAACTGTTCGCAGGATCCATCAGGATTCAGGAACCCTAAATCGATCCGGAACGTAGGCCCGCACAGGTGTAGTCGTAGATCTCTACGATGGTCCACTTGGTATCACCTCCAATGGGATAGTCGAAGGAGATTTGGAAAGCTTTTGGGGCCGACTGTGTCGGCTTGCTTTAAAGGACTTGTCCGGTGGCTTGCCGTTGGTATGGCCATCGCCAGTTCTCTGGCAGCCTTATGCCAGAAGCTCTGGCTCCGTAGTGGGTACGCTATGCAGCTTTCGGTTAACAACAAGGTACATAGTTAGTTACACGATGCTACTCATTGGTCAGCAAGGTCCCCGGAGCGTGAGGGCTGTTGCGAACAGAGCGCTCAGCTTGCAGCAAACTGTCACACTCTTGTTGCTTCAAGGGAATCGTCCCCGGCTCCCACATCTTGGTAGGGTTTCTCGGTGTCGCTACCAATGCGCCGAACTGTGCCTGTGCATGGCCCCGAGACTTCTGGGATTTTGACCCAAACTCGCACCAAGGTGGCTTTTTCGGTTCAAGGCTCACAGCCTAGATCTTGACATCAACACCGACCACGCCCCCCAATCCAGAACGCGACAACTCTGCACGAACTGACGCCGCTCGTGCAGAAATCCAGAACCCAACTTGCCAGATTCTGTCAGAAGAGACTGAAGCGACGTCGGACTCAAACCCAGAGCCCTACTCCTTTCAAGCTCCTACTACGAACACCGTCCTTTGGCATGTTGGGTTTGTTACCAAACCTGCCTTTCGCAGGCATGGACAGCCGCTGCAGAAACGTGTCGCCAACGTCGACGTCGACCTTTCGTCGGTGTTCGGTGACGGGTTTGGGGCTTCAGGGCTCCGGGGCAGAGCCTGGGTTGAGTGACCTCGGACGCGGGATAACAATGCTGATAGCCGTATACAGGTACGCGTACTTAAAGTACAGGTTGGTATACAGGCAAATAACGCAGTCATGCATCCACCTATACGTGTTGGGAATGGCGTTTCGACTGTCATTGGTTGCATACAGCTGAGGCACCTCAACCGTGAAATACTACTCACTTCGAGGCATCAAAGTCTAAGCGCGCCTCACTATCGCCGCAATGACCATGCCCGTCTTTTTCACAGTTCCCCGACGACCATTAATTATAGCAAATTCAATGAATCATCGTAAACTGCCACGTGTATGACCAACATCCAACCGAAACCGTCCACTCTCTCAACCTTGAGACCCCAAATCTACATTTCGCAGCTCCGGCCCACACACGCCCGAAGCTATGGGATGGAAGCAGAACTCGCCCGAGCGCATGGCGGCCATACCGGCTTTGTAGAGGGACCTGGCCAGTTCACAGGCTGCCGCTCTAGGTTTGAGGGAAGCGTTGAGGGTCGATGGGTTTGGACCTCCTCTTACCTCCTTATCGAAATGTGCAGATGCGACACAATGGCCTCAAGAGGTTTTGATCGGTCTGACTCGAAATTCATCGGGTATTGAATTTGAGATCTTCGTGGCAACCTCCCGACAATCCCAAACACTGTGAAGTTGAGATGGCAAACGTGGCTGATGCACAGCGTCTCCGGTGTCATGTTGCTCGCCACCGGAACCCGATACCTGATCAGCAAGGAGAACAAGCGACAACTTCAACCACGAACGCCTGCAAATACCTGGGCTGAGCAAGGACTTCAGAAAGCCACACGATAAACCCCTAAACCCTAAACCCCATACCAGCACCCCATCCCCCAACCCCCACACAACCCCCACTCCCTCGCGCCTTGGAGGCTCCGGACTCCAAGGCCTCAGTGACAAGTCCACGGCGATGACAAGGACACCAAAGCATGCGATGAGAGGATTAAGCGTTGAGAGGATCATCATCGCTATCGCCCACACCATCAAACATGAGTTTGCTGACTGCAAAGATCATCGCAAGAACCATCGCGATCGTCCCGACATCGTCAACAAGCCTCCGGTAACGACTTGCGAAGGTGGGGCAAAAGCGGAGAAGTGCGCTCACGGGGATCCGTGAACCCATCTGCAAGATGCCGCGCTCGTCACAGCTGATCAGGCACAGAGAGTTCCTGTTAACCCCTGAAAAACGGCTCAGGGCCGAGCCCGGGTTTGAGACTTTAAGTACCATGCCCGGTGGCTGCTGCTTCCCCATTCCGAAACAACCCTAAACCCTAAACCCTTTCCGAAACGATCACCTTCCGAAACAAGGCCGTGAGTCGGGAGCTCTCCGGTTTTTGAAGCGGCTCCGAGGACCCGGGCAGCTGGACGATCTCTGAGGGATCTTCCGACACAGCCAGGAAGGGCAGAACCTGCAAGCGATGAAGTTAGGGGGGTAGGTGTAGGGCGATTCTTCTCCTTCCGCTTCCGTAGATGATGACGATGATTCTGCTGCTGCGTGAAACTACAGTATCCGAGAACTTTTGACTGTGGACTCTATACGATGCCAAATCCGGCAGCAGGCCAAAACCTCAAAGAGTCCATATGCCCTCTGACCGACACCCATTCCAGCCGGCCTGCCACCACGACGATCGCATGGCTTCCTAGGCAGTCTGACCACTTCTTTGAGTCTGCTTGGGTCGTTGGCCACGGCAGCCAGCTTCTTCCCTGTTGCTGTGTAGAACTCCTCTCAACCCGACTTGTCGAGCCTAGCTACGGAAACAGGCAGCCAATCCAAATCCTCCAAATGCCGCAACTAGGAGTGCGCAATGTCCCACCTGCGCAGAAAATATTGGGCGCATCAGCCCTCAATTGGCCCCAAAACCCGAATCCCGAAATCATCCACACCAGACGTCGCCAAAAGTAGTTCCTTTTGGGGTTCGTCTATAGAATCCTAGAATATATTAAATATTCCCAAAAAGGAACTACTTTGGGGCCTATGGGTATAGTCTAGACAAGTGACGTCGACAAGCGCCCAGGCGCTCGCTCCGGGCGTCAGGCCCAGGTCCGAGTTGAAACGAATCGATTGGAAGCTCTTAGATTCTAATGATAATACTAATACTAATACTAATATTATGACGTATACTAATACTAATATTACTAATACTAATACTAGAATTAATACTAATAATTAAATACTATATTAGTGCTTTGGAGGGCTTCGGACATGGCTTAGCTTGGGGCTTCCGCAGTCTAAAATCCTAAACCCCGAACCTATCTCGTGCTCAGGTCTGCACCGTTTGAAGGGTAGGGAGGGCCTGGGCTAAGGCCGGCTCACGCCTTGACTCATGAAATAATACTCTGATGTCTGTAACCACTTGGTAGAATAAAGACCACCAAACAACTCATGGCTTAAACCTGTCGTCGGGAGGGATGCGATGCAACGGAGACTCACACAAGTGTTCTGAATCCATCTTGCTCAGTTTGGGCCTAAAGGCTTGCGCAAGATGTGCGAAGCGTGAACGTCCTTTGACTTCGTCTGGGGTGTGGGGGGCTGAAGCTTTGTACTTTCAAGGACTTCTAAATCCAACTAGCCGGACTGCAGGCACGTGCGCAAGCTTCGCGCAGAGAACTCCAAATGTTTTGTCGAAGGTGCACGAGGTGGTATCAACAGAAGTCGGGTTGCCAAGCGAAGACATTTTTCTGGGTCTATAGCTTCCGCAGGATGACGTTGACACAGCTTCCCCCCAAAAAAGAACAGTCCATCCACCCTTGAGGAATGCTGTCGGACATTTTCTCATCGGCGCGAAAAGGCTCAATTGCTGAAGCTCTTCAGATTGCAGAGGGGCTTCGAGTAGCTACCTTCGCGACACCCGGCCAATCTGCTCACGAAAGCCGCGTCGTTCGCGCGAACCGGTGCAGTCGAAGCCCGAAGGACCTCTTGCAGCTCATTGGTGGGTGTCTGGATGCTCTATAGCCCCAACATGGGCCCTTCATGTCTGCTGGAAAAACGGAGAGATCTTGACAACCCAAGCAACAGCATGACGGGGCCGCCTCCTCCGATCTCGTGCCCGTGGGCCGTGGGCTGCCATCATCCTGCAAGTGAGATTCGAGGGCTTCCTCCTGAATTCAGCCACGTTGAACCTCAACTCCAAAGACTCCAAAGAAAAGCTCCGGTACTCTCTCCAGTGTCGCCGCCCTCCTGCATGCGCTTGTCGGTGCCTTCATGGGGGCCTTCGTGCATTGGCTGAGGCACTGCTTAACGGTAAGGAGTGCGGGTTATGGGTTTCTGGACTGGCAGATACTGGCAGTGCGGATTCTGAAAATTGCCGTTGCGTGAGCTCGTTCTATGGAGCTCCGCCCTAGCTATGGCGTCCTTTGCACGCGTACAATTATTTCAATCGGGAAGCTCCGCATCCAACGACTGGAAGCAGCAGATAGCTTCGTAGTACATGCTCGCTGGAATGATCACTGTATTGGCTTTCATCATGCAGTGTTATGGGGTGATTCTCAATCCGGTTGAAATAGCCATGTTCCCATATCTTCGATAGCTTTGCTATTGCTATGATCGGCTCCTTTACGCGACATCGACCAAGACTGCCTGCAAATCAGCAACGCAATGCGCCAGCTCCGTCATTGACCATCATGGTCAAGCTGCAGAGCTGCTTCGGGAATTCCTCGCACTGAAATGTAGGATCACATTGCAAGGTATGCCGTAAGTGCTTTCTGAAAGGTCAAGCTAGCGACACAGGTTTAGGCACCATAAGCGATCAGTGCTGCACCGTACACAAACCCCACAAACAAAACTGTCCGTCGTGCTATCGCCAACGCACTTATTAAACTGGCCCTGAACCACTTGGATCATGTCATGGCCTTCCTGCAGCTCTTCTGCTGCCAACTTTCTGGCTTGCCTGGCCGAAGGCTCGACGTCTACAGATCCATGCAAAATCCCTGTCTGCAAGCTGAATTGCCACAAGCCACACGCGTGGCAGCAAGAAAGCTTTTGACACTGTCAACGCTCATCTGCTAGGACTAGGATAAGCCGCGCTGCAGACGTACTCTCGTCCGCCTTTGGAGGTGCGCCTGATTATAGTTCGTTGCTACCTTGTGCGACACACGAAGCCTTCGGAATACACCAAAGGAGCAAGGTTCAACGCACCTCTGCTGATGGGGCTTGCTATCATGTTGAGCCAATCTAACGTAGACTCAGGTTTGAGTGAGAACGGGACTCTGTGTCAACTTGAGACAGATTGCTAGTCCGGCCAGCGGAACCCTCTTCTCGGCATGCACCTGCAGTGTTCAGATTCGGTAATAATTATTCGATCCTTACATTCCTTCCGTGCCAGAGAACTGGGCTCAGACAGGGCTAGACTTGCGTCCAAAACTAGGGGCTGATGATAAGACAGCCTTCGCCTCAACATGAACCTATCATCCGCACCTGTGCTGATGCTCTGTGCTGCACATCTCAGATGTCCTTACCAAGCGCGGTCAGGATCTCCTTCTGCTTGGCGGCATACTTCTCGGCCTCAGACTTGATGGCCTGAATACGATCATGTTTTGCGGCATCGAAGAAGCTCTGCATGAAGACCTTGGCTTCCTGCTCCATGTCCTGATGCAGGGGCTTGTGGTATCCTGTGAGCATCATCGCGGGTTTGCCCTCTGAAAGGTCCGGAGCTTTGGAGCTGCATCTCTCGATGCCTTTGAAAGGGTCATCCTTGCCCATGGAACCATTAACTCCATTTCCTCAGCTTCATGCAGCCCGACCCTCCAGTACGTCCAAGACTGCACAACACAAACAGCTCTAGCCGGCTCGACTTGTATCCATTGTAAGTGCAGGTCCATCCTTCGTGGTCACGTGGGAGGCGCCCCCAAAAGCAAGGACGTTGTGAGCCTGCAGCCTCTTCAGCGGCCATCCCTGCCACAATGCCCTTTCGGACAACTTGGCAAGCCTTGCATCGTGATCGGTCTTGAGTTGCCCGTCCTCGCATAGCGTTCAAATTTCACAAGAACAAAGTTTTTCACGCTGTGCGAGCCTGGACCTCGTCCGACACAGCAAAGTACAAGTACTTGAACAAGAGGTGGCCGTTCTCGTACCAACAATTTTCAGAATACATTCGGTCCAACTCAATTTCCGAGTCATCAAGGAAGTGGGTGATGACCTTGTGGAGGAAATGCTGGAAGATGAACTGGGCGGTCGTGTTCAGATAGTGCGCTTCGTCCTCACGTACACTGAGGTGGTACTGCGTCTTGTACGGCCGAACCGTGTTCTGATTGAGTAGAGACGATTCATCCTCTTGCGTCAGCGGCGTAATCGAAGCGCTTGGACTGTCGGTGCTCACGGAAGGTCCGGCTTTGGGTCCTTAAAACTTAAGATCGGCTAATGGCGACCCCTGAGATCACTGCGCCTCCCTTAGCAATGTTCCTGCAAATCTATGTTCACGTGACCGTATGACACCTAAACAGAAGAGCAAATCTCAATGACAGTCACAAACTGACAGGCGGACAGCCATGCAGGCAGGTGAGCCACAACGTATGTAATGATGCGCATCCAAGCCACTTGGTGCTAGCTCGGGATAGTATGCGGCCACGAAGTCCTTCTGCTGCTCGTCCGTCATCGTCTCCACAGACTGGCGGAGCTTTCGTTGGTGGACTACGTACGACATTCCTCAGAAGTTGTGCGCTGGTACAGTTTGCAAACATGCCAGACGCGAGTCACAGCTTGCAATTAAGTCTTTCCTTTCTACTCCAAGCAACCTGTAATCAGTCTCAGCTCTCCTGCCGAAATGGGCGCATCTGAGGCCCACGCGTGTTTGGCGAGAGAGGCATGTTCTCTCCAGAAATGCCGGCGACCGGGTCAAGAATCGATTCGCGAGAAACTCGCGAACATCATGGTAATAGAGCCTGTTGAGGACTCCTTTCATGATGTCTTTGAATGTGCCGTTGCTTCGCAGGTGTTCGAACTGCTGCTCTTGCAGCACTACTTCCAAGGCCATTGAGTAGCTGTCATGGCAGTGGTGCGCCAGCCACACTGAGAGTAGAGGCACAAGCTCAGCGGCAAAGATGCCCTTGACGTGCCCGATTACGCGGATTTGTATGTAGTGCTCTGCATCCGCTGTGTTCTGCACCTGACATGATCTTTCACAGTTTACAGAACCGCAATAACGTCTGATTGCCTCGCCGAGGCTCGCGACGACTTGATGCGCGACTGAGAGCCCAGCAGCGGTGGCGGCCATGAAGCGCATAATGTCAGCCCGCTTCATTACTGGCATTTCGTACATACCGGCTAGCAACACGGCATTGTCCTTCAACCTGGCAGTGCGCTGCCACAGCCTGCGATGGTTCAAGCAGGAACCTTTTACAGTGTTCACACGTCATGCAGCGCCTTCTCGGGGCAAATGCACTCTAACCATCGCACACAAGTCTTTCTGCGCATGTCTGAACAACAGAGGCAGGAACGCGTGCATCCCTTCTTTGTTCATGTACCAGTCTTCGTTCTCAAGTTCCTGGATCACCTGAAAGTGTGTCGGCTAACACTGCTGTCTCGGGTTGGGTGGGGCTCCCTTCAGGTGACCTCATCAGTGACCTCCACTTGTTGAATCGAGACACCTGCTCCAGATCTCCATTCTTCGCAGAAAGGCGAACCCCGTAGGCTTGCTGCACGAAGCGCAGCTCTTCTGCAAGAGTCTGCGCTGAGCGTGCCGTTACCTTCTCGATCAACCCCAGATCGGGCGAACTGCTTGGGCGATCCAGACGATTTAAGCGACAAGTTTCTGCCATCTTCTCAACTTGCAAACAAAACTCCAGCAGGTTGTGTCCCAGACTGCAGTCCGAAATGCTGTCCTGCCTCGCAAAAAGCTTCGTGAGCATGTCGTTCGTCGTCTCAAGTGATGCATGCAGCCACTTTTCCACATTTGTCAAGAGGACTTCGCTCTGTGCTGTCATCAAGTCATTGTAGCGCTGCTTGAGCTTCTCAGTCCCCACTCGTTCCCGAAGCATGCGAAGCCACGGTGACTGCTGCTCGTCAGGCTTCTCACGCGAGATGCGGCCAATAACTTCTGCCAAGGTTTTGTCCAGTTTGCTGGCACAGTTAGGTTCATCAGATGGGTCGTTTTCACGCCATCCCGTTACGAGAAACTTGTCGTTGCAACCTGGCAGTTTGGTGTCCATGTTGGAGAAAATCGTGTCGTAGACGTCTTTGAAGGTTTTGCACGCTTGAAAATTGATGGGCTCATACAAATCGCCTTGGGTGAGCGCAACAATGATGTGGAACGGGTTCGCGGCATCATGCTGCCGGTTCTTGATCACGTCAAGTTCTGGCCAACAGATGCCAGGCTCATCCGCTTTCATCCTCAGAACTCAGCAACAGTCAAGGCAACTTAATTAGGCTTTCAGGATGGAAACCGTGGCACTGCCAATGCAGATTGGCATGCGAGGCTTGCACATGGTACGTGTTGGTAAGCACCGCACCAAGATTGGCAGATGATCAGCACTCCACTTCCTGGCCCACCTGCTTTCGCCCTGTCGTTCAACATCGCGTCGATGGATTGAAACACGCCATCTGCTTCCTTGGGTCGTGGGGTGAAGCCGATGGTGTTCAATATAAATGTCGGCCATCCACTGCGAGAGCGGACCATGACGTTCACAGGTTCCAGCGTAAAGTTGTGGTGACCTTTATTCGGGTCACCGCTTCGGATGCCAGTCATGATTTCGTGCATGGTCCTCTGGTACTCTTTCGGATCCTGCAAGGGACTCCAGCGCAAGCTGAAGGATTTGTAGGACACACAAAAAGGGGTGCAAGTGACTTCAATCGCTGTCCTTGCCCTCATACTTCAACTCCTGGTGGAAATGCACCGTGAAGTGGTCCTCATCTGCATCTTGCCCAGATGCAACAGGCTCCACAACCGATGTCATCAGAACATTGGCTGCAGTGGTCATGTCCTTGCCGGTCCTTGGCAAGAGAAAAAGCCTTTGTGGGCCCCTCGGCAGGATTGCAAACGGCCTATGCAGACCTATACATGTCTATAGCACAAGCTCAGCGAACGGCACGGCCACATCTTTCTTGTTCACGATTTGCGCGCAAGTTGTATCCTTGCCCATTGAGGTGCAACCGATGGCTGCCGCAAACGTAGTCATGCTTTTGGCCTCTGCGCCCAAAACTTCGCCATTGACATTGAGGAAGTGGTTTGCTTTGGCCATTGCATTCATTTGCTCCTTGACTCGATCCTCTTCACTCAATCCAGCTGAAACGCCGGCATTGCAAACGCCTTGCAAGGCGGAGAAGTCCATCTTCAGCACTTTCTGTGGATCGCAGAAGGCCGCAAGTTCCGAAACACGCCGTGGCAAATCGGCTCGCGGGATCTGCAAAGGCTCCTGTCGCCAAACTGGGTGGGCTTCTCGCAAGAATCTCTCGACACTCCACCTCGCTCGATCTCACGACTCCAACTCAACTTTCATGTTCGGAGTCCTCAGCCACTGCATTTGCCGGAGGATCTTCGGGTGGCGGGTTCGCAGGCTGCCCTGCCGTCTGCGGAGGGGTTTGGCTGGCCACTGCATCTGGGCCTTCTGGGGGGCGCTGAGTCGCGCCGTTGGTGGGAGGGTAGAGCCTGTCCCATGTAGGATGGGCGAAAGAATATGCCGCTGCCATCTCCAAAATCACCGTTCAATCGCTAATTTATAGTTATAGCAATGATATACTTCCAGTCATGAACACTTGAGCACAGAAACGGCATGAGTCGCAAGACTACTCATGTGTCAAGACAGTCGAGCGGATCAACCTGGTTCTGTGAAGGTTCTGCCAGAGTAGATCTGATGCAACCCTTGCAGCTGCTTGTGCCTTGCGCCTCCTTGCAACGTCAACTCTTTGGTCCTGGCCAAGTGAGACGGCTTGAGAACATGCATAAACACTCCCGTCTCACTCTGGCAAAGCCCAGTCTGCTGTGCGACTATACACGATGCGCTACATGCACTATGCCTTGAAGACGACGAGACCCAATGACACCGAGAGCCATGGCCTGCGACAGTCGGACAGTAAAGCAAACATACACTACGTCATAATACTGATGATGATGATGATGATGATATTGATTGAATACAGACTTTCCTGTGACATACACCCAGAACGTGTGTGACTGCAATATACCGAATGCCAGGCCAGCCCAGAAAGCCTCAACCAATGCAGATGCCCCGGCTGCACTCGGGCCTGATCTGTCGTCACCATGAAGGCTCCCTGAAGCCAGTCCTGGCTTGCATGGCACAATGGCGACCCATCGTGCCGAGTAGCAGTAGCAAACTGATTCGTTGTGAGCATGAGCAAGACAATGAGTATTGCCTCCTAGTTTTGGCTGCCGATGGTTGCAGTCATAACAGTCGTCGCCGTCGATGTCGCCATTGCCGTAATGAAGAAGAGGGTAATGCTTCCAACCTTGCGGTTGGTGTTGGTGGCGGTGACGGCGACGAATCGCCAAGCGTCTGGCCTGAACCGAGTCGTGTGAAGCATCTGACTGCGGACTCTGCTCCGATAATGAAAGGCCGGCATCGAGCCCAACCCGAAATCCTCATCATGTGCCCCATATGGCCTTTGACCGCCCCTGTCCCAGCCAGCCTGCCACCCGACAATCGTATGGCTCTCGGGGCAGCAACCCCACCTTTCGAGCGTTGCAAGAAGCTGGCAGTGCCCAATATTATCCTATCTGCCCAACAACTCTTGAGCTTATGAGCCCTAACCCAAACTCCGAAATCATCCACAACCAAGCTGAGTTCCCGGAGTTTTCGGGCGCGGGGCCTGGTCTAGACAGGTCTACTTGACCAGGTAACCTTAAGCTGCAGTGACGACATCTGAAACCAACACCTGAACCTCGAAGACCCAATTGTGCCCAGGTACTCGCAGCGGTCAGGGCCCGAGTTGAAACGAATCGACTGAAGCTCTTAAGATATGGGAGCTTCCGAATATTAGGGGTACCTTCTTTAGGGGTCCTTATAATAAGGATCCTACTATTTAGATGCTATATTAGGGTCCCCTATTTGCGGAAACCCCCATATTGGGCTTTGGAAGGCTTCGGACAGGTCCTCCAGGCTTGGCTTCAGGTCTCTGGGGGTCAGGAAGGCCTGGGATAGGTTCGACTGTAGATTTTTGTTACCATAAGCAGGAGCACCCAAGAACATCCCAAGAACTAAGGGCTTAGGGCTGGGAGCTGAAATAGGAGGACATGCGACGCAACAAGCACTCACACCAAGGCTTTGCCTGTCCATCGTGTCTTCTGCGTTTTGGGCCAACAAGGCTTGCGCTTGCGACGTGTGAACGTCGCATCGCCCGACTTGTAAACCACTTCCTTGAGCCCTCTGATTTGGTGTCTTACACTGAAGCTTTGACCTTGCACTGATTTGTAAATGTACAAGGTACACATATCAGCATACGTTCAGTTGGCACCCGAAGCATGTCGCTTAGCAGTCGTCCAAAGGATGAAATTGACAGAGCCCACGCCCCAGGCGAGCACAGCCTACGCACCCCGGACAAGTTTTACCATGGGCGGCACAGACAATCAGTAGTAGTCTTCAAGGCACCGCAACTGCTCTCTTTTTTTCTCGGAAGTGGACTTTGGCTTGAGAGTTGAAGCCCTCTACGTTGCAGAGGGGCTTCAAGTAGGAGCTTTGCGACACTCGGCCAAACTACTCACGAAAGCCGCGTGCGGGTGAACCGGCGCAACCGAAGTCCGAAGGACTGAGGGAACCTCCACACACGCCATTGGCGAAAATGGCCCCACAGCTCTATCAGGGGCAGCTCTGAATTGTCGATCTTGCAGATCATGGGCGGGCTCTGGATGCCCTAGCATTCGCCCTTGCATGTCTGCTGGAAAACGGAAACAACGGGATGACGGGCCTCTTATCTCGTGGATCTGCAATTTGCAAGCATGTCCCTGTGGCCGAAGTGCTTTCAAGAGTAGAGTTTTCCTCTTTCCGGCGGGCTGCCATCCTCCTTCAAGTGAAATTCAAGCCCACCTAGGCTTGATGCACAGAGGCCAAGTAGAGGGAAATCAGTGACATTCCAAAGACGCCGACGCACCTCAGCTGCGATGCGCCTTCATCTGCCCGGCTACGGGATGTTGAGAAGGTTTAGAGTTTATGAGCTTAGGGCTTGAGATGACAAGTTCATCACCCCACTGGCCTGGTGATGTGTGGTGGAGAGCTCGCTTGCTGTCGATGTCAGCTTCTGGGCTGTAAATGTTAGTCTTACGATGGTGGAGACGAGAGTCTCAGGCCCCGCAAGCCTCAACTGCTACAAAAACGCACCCCGAACAGGTCTGGTGTATGATCTCGTGCCTCTCGACAGAGACATGTAACCAGGCTGATCATGCATGCAGTCGATGACAAGACTTCGGTATGCAGTGGTGCAAGATGCTAATGCACGGCATGCCGTGCTATAGAGGTTACACAGCAACATATGAGTCATGCTGCACATGCAGCAACCCCATGAAGATCCATCGTCGGCCGAGCCAACATCCTCATTGTCTCCAGGTCTGTATAGTGATCAATGGTGGGATGATAAGAGATGCATGCCGAAGCTTGGCTGTCTTGCAGCCTGGACACGCAACTTTTCGGCGGTCCAGCTGCAAGCAGCCCGCCGAACGCAAGGCGAGCTTGGCAAGAGTCTTGTTCCTCGAAATAGTCACACACAGGCTCGGGGAAAAAGGACAACACCCCGAAACCTCGTGAGTTGCCTTCGGACACCACGGCAATTGGGTGGCACTCTTGAGCTGCTGTCGAGAATAGACTGACTTTGGCTGAATTGCATGTTTGGTATCTCCGTTTCGTTGTTCTGCTTACATATATATATATATATGTATATATATATATATATATATAATGTATATATCTATGTATATATATATATGCATGTGTATGTATATATACCTACCTCCTACTCGCAAGCATGCTCTCTGGTCCTTGCGTACATCTTGCAGGCTGGTCCGTCGACACAAGCCCACGCATGCGGCGGGCACTTAAACAAAGGTGCCAAAATTATCGGAGAAGTAACGGGGACCGTGAATGCCTCCTCGATGCCCCCGGAACATCAGCCTGAAACATCCAAAGCCCAAGACCAAAAGGCTTAAACTCCAGAGCCCTCGACCTTACTTGGAGGCTCAAGGGTAGTTACAAGTGGGGTTATATAAGTCCCCGAATATAGGTTATGAGTATAGTTACCCTACTTATAACCTTATACTTATAACTACCCATGAACCTCCAAGTACCGCGAGCCTCTAGGGGTGACGGGTCAAGTTGGCCAAGGCACTGCAGCGCGCTGAGCACAGAGGAGCTGAAGATGTCGACCTTTACAGGTTGCAGGCAGGTTGGGTAATTTAGGGGCCTTAATAATTTAGGGGCCTTAATACTTAGAATCAGAATACGGTTCTGGGGCCCATTATACTAGAGTTGTAATAAGGAGCCCCCAAAACAGTATAGGTAATTATTTAAGCCCTTATATTAGTGGACTGGCGGACGCCCTATGTCGCAGACATGGACGGGCTGGAGCGCCGGTGCACATGCGTGAATTCCCATGCATGTGCAAAGACGAAGATGCGTCAAAAGAAGTTGGAACTTAGCTGAGAGTCCTCGAGATTGCTCGGAAGTGGGTTTGCTGTGCATGCGTCGTCGGCTTCGGGGGGCGGCTACAGCAGGCTTAAGGTTTTTCTCGAAGAGCCGTTATGCGGGTGCTGGGCAGCTCAACCTGCAAAAGTCTCGCGTATGTGACAGTGACCGTGAACTGCCATGGATTCCAACTACCAGCACCTCCTTCTGTTCGGGCGTTGTCAGGTTTTACGGCTCTTCATGCCGAAAACAAACAGACCGCGTTGCACAGACATAGGTGCATACTGTGAGTCTGCAAACACTGAAGTGTCGGCACTCTTGCTTAGTGCATCTCAACTTCAAGTCATTCGAAGCACAGTCTCCGAAACTGTAGACCAGCCTAGCCAAAGACTCCCTCGGCATCCTCAGCCCCGAGATGACATGATCGAACTGCACCTTGCCGTAAACTGTAAATATGTCGAGTCCGAACTTATCGTCAGATCCTTCAAAAAGTAGATTATGGTTCATAAAAGAGTTGTACCTAAACCGTAAAACACCAGACCGGCCAACCTTGGGCCCTCTGCTTCGCGTCAGAAATCGAAGTGCAGCGGGGAAGGCCGCCTGAAGCAGGGAAATCTGAGGTCATTATTGTTGGTATTATTGGTACTGACTTCGTTGTTACTACTATTCTTAGTGTTGCGACTAAATGCATTTGTAAGTAGAAACACTGTTCTTCCTGTGCAGAACGGGATTACTATTGCCAATTGCTCATGTTGCAGGGTTACTGTTGATAATGCAAGCTTTGCGGTTGTCAGCAGTGTGAACTGTTATTACTTCCACGATGGTTCTTGTTCATCTATGATAGTATCATTGCCGCCACCGCTGTACACTTGTGCTAAGTTGTGTTGTGTCAGATTATGAACTTACTCAGCCAGAGTTAAACGAAGCGCTCACCACGCTATCACAGCAAAGAATGCAGGCAATGGCATTCGAACTCTGCGCGTTCAGTGCCCAGGCTGAAGCCGCACCACCCGGAACGTTCTGTCAAGCCAGATTTAAACAAGCACGTGGACAGCAAGCATTATGTGCAACAAACTGTGCGATTCAGCTAGAGGTGTGCGGCGGATCATGCACCCTCGAAGTGAAGAGTTCGTGCAAGAGATTTGTCTGCAAGGTCGTGAGTCTGCAGAAAATACCATACCCTAAACTCTAAAGAGTACCCACTAAGCTCACAAGCGGAGAATCCCTAAATCCGAAAAGCTTTTCAGTGCCCTCGATCCCTCTGGATATCTGATGGGTTCCTGTCCGTTTTCGGGATCCCTTTTTTCTCTGATCGGTTAAAAAGCCCGAACCTACATACTGTTAGGGCATATCCTGGTAATGCCTGTTCATGCCGGGCCGTGAAAACCGTGCAGCTATCCTTCTAAATTACTCCAGAGAAGGGTTCCCTGCAATGTGGGCTTGGTAATGGCAACCATCTGTGATAGGAAACCCGATGACGGGGCGCTGACCTAAACCTACAGCTATCCAAAGCTCGTAGGAATTGGAGGAATGGGGTACAGTTATAATTACAACTACTACCATTCTTCCATTCCCTACTAACCAAAGGTAAGAAAAGAGCCACGCTCACCTCGAAGATATCGAAGTTGCAGTCGGCAGCGAGGGCCATGCCCTCGAGGGTCAGCAGCGCCCTCACCAGCGCGACGTAGTAGTCCTTCGGTTTCGAGTTTAGGGCTGATTTTGTGGCTTTGGGTATGGGGTGCAGCTGTACTTCCGGGCATGTCACAAACTAGGAAGGTTTCCGAAATCCTGTGTTCAAGATTAAGATTTTAAACAGGGCCCGAAACCCTCGACCACAGAGCCCAAAACCTTCAGAGAAAAGGTCGAATTCCTATTCATCGGTTTCTGCTCCTGGCGAAGAAGACTTGTTCCCACTTCGGGGTCTGTTTCCTTTAAGTCGTCATTACCACAAAAAAACAGCACGAAAGCAAGTCCGGGAGGGCGAACTCGAAGCGCCGGACCAGTGTGAGAATTTCCGAGTAGAGCAGCTGCACGGCACTTTTCCTCTTGGTGATGTCGCTGCCGCACTCCACCAGCTGGTCCCAGATCTTGGACCTAGGCATAGGCAGGTACGTGGAGTCGGCACCTCATAATTTCTGACAGATTTGTTAGGGACCGTAGCCAGTGTACCTGCACCTACTAGGGCCTGCTGGGATGCTAAGACTGCCAGAAGTTGTTTGATGCCGTGGGACAAAACCGGCAGCATCTCCTCCCGCGGACACTCGCGCGGGAAGAAGCCGATCTCGATCAAGTCATCCAGCACAGCTCCGTGATCTCGTCTGACCAAATCCTGATCCGATCCTACGGCCCAGCAGAAGCCTCAAATCCTGATACCCGAGACTGGCCGCAACAGCTTTATAACCTCCAACTTTCCGGTCCTGCTTTCAAAACCTCCGAGGCCGAGGTCTACAAACCTCTGAACTTTGATTACTAAATTACTACTTACACTGCAATGAGGTGCCAATATCATCTGTTGCTACTATTCTATGCGTAAGTACCATCAGATTCTGAAGTAAATTCCTAAACCACCGTGAGTCGCAACTCCGAAGCTCCATGCCAGCCCCTAGGTCGTCATCTACAACGCACAAAAAAACCCAAGCCCTACCCCGAACTCTGAAAGCTTTTATAGGCCCTGGGCCTCGAAAGCCAGCCCCTTCAGATTCATAGATCCTATAAAGTGCCCTTAGTAGTACAGGGTTTAGGGTTATAGTTCTTATAAAGTTACTTTAAAGTATAGGGCCCCAAATCAGGGGATCTACTTTCTAGATCCTCCCCGGGGGTCTGGGTATACAGAAGCCCAGATGTTCATCGAGGCACCACCACGCACTTGGCCCAAACCGTCCGGTGGTGTTCAGGAACCAGGCAGACCATTCCGAAGTCGAGAAGGCAAATGTCGTCCTACGGATCGTGGACTCGGCGGATTAGTTCAAAGCCTCCGGGGGCCTCTTGAGACTTGCATGAGGGCTTGCAGGGGTGTGAAGAATGCTCAAGGGTCTCTGGAGATTTTCGTCAAAGACTCAAAGGGTTCTCTTCGGCATGTGTTGACTGATTCAGTTCTTTAGTCAAGGGCCAAGGGCCTAGAAGATTCGAGCACCGGGCTGCATGTCCGCGGTGTTCTGGGATTCGGGTTGCCTTAAAGCTTCGATGTTCACACCCATGGGGAAGGGCGATAAGTATAACTCAACCAAAGCCAGAAGGAGTTTAGACTCATACGGAGGTCAGCCACATATGAAAAAGCATTTCACGTGCCAAGGGGCATCAGGGATTTCACAAAACCTTGATTGTGAGATCCTGCTCTTCACCCCTATATACGCACTCAGATTTCGTGTGTATTCTCACTTCTCGACATTTGTCTGTGGAGCCTCCTGTGTCAGGATGATGTTGCCCGGGTGGGGATCCGCGTGGACCACGCCCACCTCCAGCCGGCGACAGGGAGTTGGGGTTGGGAGGCTTCAAGCGGGCCAGATATCTCTTAGTCACAAATCTTGGAGCGTGTCGGTCAGGGGGCGGGGCAAACAAAGGCCAATGCACAGCCGAATCGACAAGTTACTTCGCTAGTCAGACCGAAGAACATCGTTCTGGCTCGCGTAACTTCAAGGTGAAGGGCTTTCAGATGTCAGTAGCTACACGAAAGCCGCAGATGGAACTTACCGTTGCGTTGCTGCGCTGCACCTCCTCGCACAATAGAGCCAGCCCCGTGAAATTACCAAACCATGACAAAAGTGGTCCTTCACTGCACCCCCTCGACGCACAATGCGGTAGGCCGAAATTTAGTTGCTGGCGATTTTGGGCAGAAACCGGTTCTCTCAGGTTGTCTCATGTTGATATGAGTTCGCTGGGTGCGCTGTATATTAATGGCCCGCAGAGTCATTAGAACATCAATGCATAAGATGCTGCTAGCGACAGCCAGAAGGAGAAGCAGCAAGTACAACGACCCACAACATGTAACGCAATCTATGTCAAGGCCACTATCACATGCTACCACCAACAACTCTGATCATCATTCAGCCCCCTGCTGCCGCCATCATCCCAATCAGCTCACTGTCATCGTCATCAGCGGCATGCCATCAGCTGCATCAACATCAACATGCTCAAACATCGCAATCACATTCGCAAGAACTAGCCTCCAGGATCATCGCTGCAACCGCCTCGACACCGATTGAGATGTGCCGCTGAGTTACCCGCCGAGGGTCCTGTCGCAGCAGCAAAGCACGGTGGCCGGAGGCAGCTCCCGTGCTGGTGGTAGACGGCAGCAATAGCAATAGCACTAGCAGTAGCAGTAGTAGTAGTAGCAGTGGTGGTGGTGGTGGCGGTGGCGGTGGCGGTGGCGGGGGCGATGGTGGTGGTGGTGGTGGTGGTGGTGGTTGCGGCGGCGGCGGCGGCGGCGGCGGCGGCGGTGGTGGTGGTGGGAGAAAGAAGAAGCAAGTCGGCAACCCGTCTCATCCTCCGTGATTTTGAAGCCGTCCACCCACCTTGGAGCGAATTCAACACATGGTTCGTTGTCAGAGCAGGTATAACACAATGGTAAACACAAATACGGACCTACAAGCTTGCCACTCTCCCATCCGAAACCCGAAAACTTCTCGAGCCCAGGCACTCGCTCGCCAGCACCCGCAGGGCTGTAAGCTCCCAGTGAACCCGGGGGATGACTAGTCCTTTGATGCCACGAAAGAGAATCGGCGAAGGCACGTGTTTGGGCCCTCTTTAGGGTGGTACGGGCGAATAGCAGCTGAGAGTGACATGATGTACAGGAACACAACAAGTGCTGAAAGCTCGGGCCGCGCTTACAGATTTGGGAGTTTCCGAAAATTAGGGGGTACCTTATTTCGTGGTCCTTATAATAAGGATCCTACTGGGTATTCGGAAACCCCATTTCTTGACCAACTTTAAACAGACACCGGCGAAGTGTTGTGCGATTGATACGCCAGGTCAGAGGAGTGTCCACCGACAGTTCCGCAGAGCGCATCGCGCATATGCTCCATGGCCCGTCCCTCGTGCTTGTAGTCCAACCTGGGAGACCCAAAACATCGACACCAATGATAGCAGTCTAGCACGCACGAATTCGTAACGGTAGTCGTTCTGCTTGTGGTGAATTCATCAGCAATCACAATTGAGCATGAACTCATGAAAGCCATGTAAAGCTCATACACCGGCTGTTCTAGCCAGGCACTCGTCCCACAGGGTCTTAGCCCACTCGTCCACCACCTGCGCTTCTTCCCAGGGGTCTTCGTGGTTTCAGTGCGTTCAAGGATCCTCTTAAGCGCTTTACTGTCATCTCGTTTGGGGCAGGTCGAGAACGTGCATGGCTTGGGGTTCGGCGCTTCACGCTCCGATGCGACAGATTGCGAGAGTGAAATTCCGAGCCCCAATTCAGCACAGACTGAAGCCGCAAGCCGAAGGCACAGAACCTGAAAGCCCTGGGCGATAAAACCGCAGATGTGAATACAGCTTCTGGGTTGGATGTCTTTGCAAGTGGGGGCAGGCTTCAAATTCCTTCTGAAACCACTCACTGCCTTAAACAAACAGAGAAGTCTCATCAATTCTCCTTGTGTCCTGAACCCTAAACCCTAAACCCATCTAAACCCCTAAACCCACACAGATCCGTGGATGATGTAAACTGGCTCAGGCCCCGCGAAGTCCAAGAAGTGGGTCTCCAATCAGTGGACTTCATTTTTGCAGCTGTCTTTGTAGGGTTTTATAGGGTTTTATCAATTTTTTAGGATATTTATTATTTTATAGGGTTTTAGGGTTTTTGGTCTTTTGGCCAAGGCAACCACCCGAAATCGCCTGCTCGGGGTCCACAGCTGCAGCCATGAAGCAGCGCATGACACGTCGAAGGAATCGGGCGATGCCCTTCCTCGGAGGATGTTGGAGGCTGTTGTGCAAATTTTCACCCTGTGTATGTGAAAACTGGCCAGTATTGCACTGTGAGGATCTACCTGGCTTGTTGTATGTATTTGCTCCCATGGTCGGTGGTTCCTTTTTTGGCGGGAGTCTGTTTGAGAGCCCCTGTGCTGCGGCGTTGCTAGTCTGCTAGTCATTCCTCGCCGTCCTTGTTGCAATTCTGATGCATGGCCAACCCACAGAGGCACCAAACCGCAACAGTACGAAACACACAAACACCAACACAAAAAAAAACAAAACAACACACACACACATGCATACAACAGTCACAAGACAACACCCTGTCCTTCGGGCACCACGATGCTTCTTGGACAAGCTTGTCTACATTGATGCTCTCACTACTACATAGCTGCTGTAGTCTGATGCTTGAACAGATTAGGCTCCTGACTTGATCCTTACTGCCACCAAGAGGCAGGATGACAACATCCATGGCCAAAGCACGATTCAGACCCGGCCGCTGCACCTTCAGTGCATACTGGCGACCATTTCTCTCGATGCGGTAGACCTGGGCGTCCGGGAGAACCGGGAAGCGACTTTTCTTTAAAGGCGAGTGTTGGGATGCCGCGCCTGGCCGAGACTCGCGGCTGCCACACAACGCCCCAGGGACAAGCCGGAGCCCAGCTGGGCGACCACCAAACGCCGTGCCTCTTCGTCTGGAAAGGGCGCGACCTGGTCGCAGAGCTTGCGGAGCTCTGCTGCCACCCGGTCACTGAGCACGTCCTTCAGGGCTCTGCGGACTTAGTTCTTCAGTAAGCCCGCCTTTCCCATTTTTGGGACCCAAAAATACCCTAATTTTGACAACCACCCATCTAGGCCCCTGTATTAGGCTTTCGGGTGTCTCCCCAGGGGTTGCCATCCAGCGGGTTCAAGTCTCAAAGTGTAGGAGGAACACGCCATGACTTCAAAACCACAAGTCAAGCCCCTAAACTCTGAATAGGGCTTTAGGGTTTTGGGTTTTAGGGGGTAGGGTTTTGGGGTTTTGGGTGGGTTTGAGGGTTCAGGAGGGCCCCAACCGTTCAGGATGATCCTACTCACTAGCTATCATTATGGCCGTCTGCTTCAAGCCGGAGGAAGAGAACTCTCCTGAAACACTTTAACACTTTCCTGTAATACTTTCACAGACACCTTATTCCATCCGCAAACCCAACGAACGACTCGCCCCAAAACATCATATCCCACATAAACCCTAAGCCCCAAAAGCCCTAAACCCCAACTCCCCAAAAACCCGAAGCCCCAGAAGCCGTAAACCCCCACTTCCCAAAACCCGAAGCCCCACCGGCCCCACCCAAAATACCCACAAGAAAACGCACTGAAAGCTCCAGGTCCTCTCTCGAAGCTGCCGCCTGGCCAAGCTTCACCTGGACTCTTGCTAAGGAATTTCAGCTTAGTCACCGTAATATACAGAAAACAACAGGGTTTCCTTGCCTGAAAATTAACTCCCTTAACCCCTAAACCCGTATAGAACCCTTAAAGGAGCCCTAGACTATGGCAACTTAAATTAAATTCCCTTGACAGGAGCCCAGTCGCGAAGGCAGGCCCAAGGCTCTCCAAGGCCAGACGAAGTCTCCGCGTGTTCTCCACGGCTCTCTGAGGACCCGAGGAACCTGAAAGGTGAGACATGAAACTTATAGGGGCCATTGATACACCCTGGGGGAAAGAAAACTGAATCATCCACCGTCAGGTTTACTGCGGGCAGGGTTCAGACATCGATCGCTGAGTGTGCAGGTGAGTATGCAGACACGTTGATTTGAATTATAGTATTTCTGCATACGCATATGCATACATGCAGGGCAAGCATGCGCAGTATGCATCGTCAATGTGACATTGCTTGACTTTTCGTCGGTAACAGGTTCGGGAACTTGAAATTACCCTGATCGGCCCCGAACCCGAAACGAGGAACGGAGGTTGTCCGCCAGAATGCGCACGGCCACCGGTGTGAGGCGCCATGCCACGGAGCCACGGCGCTTGAGGAGGCTCCAGCTGAAGCAGCCTTGCACCTTTGCGGCTCCCACGTGTGGTAATGTAGGAGCCGTAACAATTACCTATACAACTTTTGGGGGGGGGGGTCCTTGTTGTCATTATAGTATAATGGGCCCCAAAACCCTACTCTCAGGCTTTCCTACTTCAAGGAGGCCGCGTCTTCTTTGAAGAGGAGCTCTGCGAACCCAACCCTCCAGTCTCGTGATGGTAGGGGTATGTATTTAAGTATGTATGTCTGTAAGTATGTATGTGCAAAATCTGATAGATTTTCGATAAATGGAAAGATCGATAGACAGCTAGGTATCGATACATCGGTGAATGGACAGACAGATAGCCAGATGTGCATACACATGTGTATACACACACGAATATTCACGTCGTCCTCCGATCTCGAAACCCTAAACCCTAAACCCTAATGCGAAGACTAGTCACTTTTCCGCAAAGCCGTAGGCTTGGTCCAAGGGGCCCCTGCGGTAGAGGGGAACGTCTGCAACCGTACAAAACGCTAGGTACACACACTGTACGCGCTGCAAAACAGGTTAGTTTCACACCCGTGACTCTTACAGCGTCAGTGTGGTGAGACTTCGTGCTCAAGGATCAACGGTCTTGCTCGTTGTCGTGTTCCTTCTTCGTCGACCTCCTCTGAAGCTGCTTGGCGCGCTTCTTCACGACACTCTCGAGCGGCTGCTCTACGTCGAGTGTGTTGGTCTTCAGGGCTTCAACCAACTTGACCGGCTCCATGACCTTCGTCAATGGATCAGCGATCATCACGTCAGTGTCTATCCATCTGACGATGTCAGTTAACTGATCATCCACTGGCTTGTAGTCGTCGTAAAACGGATCTCCTGCTTTCTCGCCAGCTTTGCGCCATAGCTCCTGTCTGAGAGACGCGATCTCGATGCTCAATCTCTTGTCCGAATGCTTATTGCATTTCGGATTCGAAAGCGTCAGCTCCAGACTCTTGCAGTCTGTCATCCAGATCTGTTTCACAAACTTGGCCGACGTAGCCTCCCACCTTTTCATATCGAGGCATCCGAAGATGTCAGTGACAGCTGCCCTCAGCACGTCACCGTCCTCCACACCTGCCTGAAGTGTGTAGGCCTCTGCCTGTATGGTGGAGCGGCATACCCTCCGAACGAGGTTGCTCGCCCACAAGATGGGATGAATGCTACCTTTGTTCCCTTTCCACAGGGCGCCGTCCGTAAGAAACACCATCCTTGCACCTTGGCTCCGGTGTCCTTCCACAGATGTCATCTCATTTATGATCATCTCTTCGGACTCATTCGCGTGAGAAGCGTCCGTGATCACCAAACTCAAAAGAGCACCTGGTGTCTTCCAGTCCAACAGCCCAGACTTGAAAACAAGTCCTCTGTCGTATGTGCTAATAGCGTACTCGACCGCTTTGTTGGCATCTCTGATGTCAGCGACGGTACCATTGCTAGAAGCCGACTGGATCTTGGATACCCTATAGCTTAAGTCGGGTCGGCATTGTCTGCAAACCCAAGCAAGGGACCCAGCGACGCTCTTCATCTGCGTCTTGTCAGAGTCCGTTAAGGGATCTCCCGGGTGCCTCCTCTTGTCAACGTGAATCTTGTTCACGTTCCTCGTTGTCTCGCTGCAGGTCACATGGATATTGAAATCCTCGTCTTGGCTTATCTCCTTCCCGCAGTACCTGAAGCTCCCGGTCTCAACCTTCCCACATTTGAACGTCTCAATGAGATCGTTCATGATCCAATCGCATGACGGATCACAAGCCCACAATAGATCGTCTACGTGGGACGTCAAGAGCAACTGTACAACCCCATCGGCGTCGGTGTAACTGTACAACGCGCGGTAGATGCGGTTCTCGCGAAGTCCTTTACCCTTAAGGTAATTCCTAAGCCGCTTCCAAAACCGTCTACCTCCATCGGTGCTGCCGTAGATGGGTGCTCTCGCCAGCATGTGCTGGTGGGGCTTAAGCCCAGGGAGTCCTCCCTTGGGCTGAGATAGTAGAAGTACTCTATCTATCTCTTCGCCTTGAAAGTAGGCGTTGGTCACGTCCAGGGACTTAATCTTGACCTTCCTAGAAGAAGCGAACGAAAACACTAAGTTCTGAGCTTCTATGCTAGCAGTAGGGCTATCACTCCTAGGATCACCCTTCTCAAGATCACCCCGAACATCCAATCTACTCTTGTAGTTGGCTTCCACAGTAGGATCAAGTAACCTCTTGTTGTGGTTCTTGTCCAGCTCTACCCATTGGGTAGGTATGACTTGATGTCCTTCACGGATCAACTCATCATACTGAGCGTCATCAAGAATGATCGCAGCACTGAAGTCCTGCCACTTTGCCCACTCCTTTGCTCTACTCTTGTCCAACTCCTTCTGGACATCCTCAGGGCACTTGTGGTACATTAGGATCTTCCCGTGCTTCTCCTTCTGCTTCTTGGACGTAAAGTTCTTGCGGCGCTTGCGCCACTGCGTCACCTTCTTGTCGTCCTCGACACGGTCTGCGAAGAAAACCCGTAAGGCCTCGTACTCCTTCTCCCCGGGGAGTGAGTTCCAAACGGTTCTTTCCTCTTTCGTCCAGAAGTGGCTAGCGTAAGCCCTCAGAAGAAGCGCTGAGCTACCTTCCGTGGCCTCGGCCTCACCGTCGGCGTCCACCGCCGTGTCCTCAGCCATCGGCTCTTGGATCCCTCCTGGAGGGTCCACCTGTTCGTCCTCTGGCTCCTCCACAGTCACGGCCCGTGACTCTTCACGTGTTGCTCCAACTCTCCTTCGAACAGCTCGTTCTGGAGCAGAGGCCGCAGTCTCCGGAGGATCTGCTTCAGCGTCCATTTGGATCGGAGTACCTATCCCAATTCCTCCGTCCGGTGGCTCTTCTGGGTCGTCTAGCAATAGATCATCCCCGGTGGCATCAATGTACCTTTGCTGCTCGCGTTCAACCTCCGCGTGCTCGTACTGTATGTTGCCACGGTTCAACACTTGGAACGCCAAAACCTCAGCCGATGTACACGGTCTGAGTCGCGCCAAGCTGGTCGCCACAGGCACGCCCTGATGCACCACCCAGACCGTTTTGTTATCGAAGCCAATTATTTTACTAACAGTTGACCACGTACTCACGCCTGAATGCTCATCTCGCGCGATCCTATAGCAAACTAGGTCGCCAGCTTGATATTTCCCCGGCAGGGGGGCCGCCTTGCGCAACACGGTCTTTCGCACCCTGCGACTGCAATCCTCATGGACGAACGCCTTTCTTGCAGTATGGCGGAATTCGGCCTGACGGCCGAACGCAGTCGTGGCATCTAACCTGCCCGACAAGACTCCAAGCTGTCCTAGCTCTTCCTCGTCCAAAACGTGGCCCACTCCTCTGGGCAGGCGTCCAAGCACCCACTGGGTGGGGCTGAAGCCTCCAACACGCATGAACTCGTTCTTTGCGACCTGTGCCTCGAGCATCGCCACCTTGACATTATCTTTGCCCACAACGTTGTGGTCCTTGACCAAACGCTTAAAGGCTCGCTTTATGATGCCTCCGTGCCTTTCGCACTTCCCTATGTGCTCTGGCGATTCCAGTCCGGCTTGGCGGATCTGGACTCCATGGCTACCCAAGCCGTGAGCGAAAGCGCCCCGGTTGTGTAGACCACGGTCGTGGGAAACCACCTTTGGCCACCCAAAAGGGGAAACCCAGTGCTGCATGAACTTCTGCAAGCACTTGGCTGAGCTCGGCTGTCCGCCACCAACGCGGACCAAGGTCACAACTTGATAGCTTGTGCCGACATCTATAATGTTCAGCCAGCTAAACTTTGCGCCTGTTGAGTCTGCAGTCTCCAGCACGTCCACCGAAACTGTGTGGTTGAACTCGTAAGGTGGTGGAGCTGACACAGGGTGTGTGCGAACCTTCTCTTCGCTAACCCTGCAAGACTCACACTTGAAGATCTTAGCTGCATTCACCAACTCTTCAGAAGCACCTGCCCCACGGAGTACCTGCACTAGCACCTCCTTAGGCTTGTGGTTCATCATGGTGTGCAACCTCCTGATCCCCAAGCGAACACGCCGTGGTACCTTAGACCATGCCTTTCTCCTCTCAGACTCTTCTTTCGGAAACCCTGCTAAAGGCAACGTGTCTAAGATGTCTGCTTCCTCGGCGAGTTCCAGATCATCCATGAAAGTGGTCCTATTATCTCTGGGATCCACTGTGGCATCTAGAGTACCAGTTTGCTCGACCTCATCCTGCCTTGCCTCAACAGGAAACGCTTCAGCAACGTGGTCCTCTACACAGCCCTCTTGCAACACAAGCAACAAGGTTTCGGCAAAACCAACTTGCGTGCCTACTGTGTCGATGCTCACAGGTGAGTAGTGTATGTCATGGTCACAGTTCGCCCAACTAGACATGACTTCACCTATCGCCTGCGAAAACGTCCCTACACACAGGTCACCCCTACACTGAAACAGCTGAAACTCTCTCTCAGTACCCTCGACACTGTTCTCAAACCACAGGTTCCACCTAACACTGCCTAGACTGTCAAGAACAAGCACTTCTTTTGTGTACGCGGAGAGGGACTGGAGCCAGGTCTGTACCTGCGGGGTGAGACCTACCTGGTCTTCCAAACTGTACACCAACAGCAGGAGGTCGGGACGGATCTTAGCAATCTCTTTAGAGATTTGCTTCTGCCAACCGATGTCCTCCAGAAGGATCATACGGTAGCCAGGGTGTCGCACGATCACCTTGGCGCCGGTCCTCTCAAGGGATCCGGGCTGGAACTCCGAGTTCGCCAGGGCGTAGATCGTGGGCGGCTCGCCCGTGATCGCCACCGACGGGAGCCCCAAGGCCTGCATCAGCAGGTCGTCGTGCGTGTTGAGGTTCTTGCAAGAATCCTCAAACATCTTTCCGGTCTCCTTCTTCATCACTTTCAGGTCGGAAGCCATGAGATCCGGAAGCATGCCTCCAACGTAGAAGGCACTGCCACCGCGCGGCGGAACCAAGAACACCAGCATGTGGCGCGGGTGTTGGTCCCAACGGTCGCCGAAGTAGACCCATTGGTGGGCTGCCACGTTCACTTCGCGCCACTCCCAGGGCCCATCGGACGTCCATTGGATCGCCACGCGCTTGCGGTAGCGCTGCAACTCTGTCGGGATTTTATCCCAGGAGTTTGCAGCGTGTGCCCTATAGGACACACGAACCGGTGCGCCTTCGTGCCCCACGCCTGGCTGTAACCAAGTTTTGAAGGCAACTTCACCGTGCCTCTTGTGTCCTGAGATCACTTGGCTCAAGTAACCCCCCGAGAGACTCCCCGGGTTGTTGGGGTTTTCCCCCAGACTTGCCAGGTCGTGGCGCGTCTCTGCGTGAGAAGTCGAGGCAGGGTTGGACTCGGTATGAGTCCTTGGGCCTCGAGGGTTGTTGTTCGGCCAGCGTCCCTTTTCTCCTCGGCCTTTTCCCTTACCCTTCTCACCTTTTCCTTTCTCTCCTCGCCCGTCGGCCTGTGCCGATCGGGTCCTTTCTCTTTGCGGTGGGTCCGCCGCCTGAGCGGTCGTCCTTCCAGCTGTGGTTGTGCCCGTTGGTGCCGCGGCCTTGTCCTCGTCCAGCTGGAGGATCGCCTGGTCCAGGCTTCGGTTTGCCAGCTCCAGGTCGGTGTCCCACTCCTTCTCCGTCCGCTTTCCGGATCGGACGTCTGCCACCAGCGACGACAGGAGTGCCCTCGCCGCCTCGTACTCCAAGTACTTCGCAGCAACGGCACAGGTGAGCGAGGTGTGGTCCGCCGCGTACTTGGCCACGAGCGTAGTGACTTCAGTAAGCTTCGCTGGGTTGAAGACACTATAAACCCTAGAAAGAAAAAGAAAACTTACCTTCTCAAGGGCCTTGTCATCTAGTCCTTCCAGCTCGGGCCGCAGGTCGTGGACCGGCACCGACACTCCCTCAGGGGTGTCCACCGTGTAGGGCTGCGCCGGTGCCTTCGAGCTGGCACTGGCCTCAGCTGCCCCAGTGGTGTCGCCCTCGTCGTGGGCCTCGTCTTCGAGCTGCTCGTCCTGCTGCTCGTCCTGAGCGGCCTCCTGCTCGGCAGGCGGGTCAGTGCTTGATCCCGCGCCTTCTGCCTGAGCTGTCCCCGAAGGGATCGGCTCTTCCACCACGACGCCATCGTCGCCTAAGCGGCGCTGGTCGTTCTTTCGCACCCACACCTTGGGCACGAACTCGAACCAGCGCTCCCTTGCGAAGTCCATCACCTTCTCTGCGGTGCTTCGAGCCTCCTTGGACTCCCAGTTGCACTCCGCGCAACCACCGCATAGATATCGCCAATTGTAACCGTCGCAAAGGTGAAGTAGACTCGCCTCCACTTCGTACGTCTCCTTTATGAGATCGTACATGATCTTTGCATTCGAGACAGACCTGTGTCTTCCCGATTTGCAAAACATGAAGATCACGCACTGCTCGTTCTCCTGGATGAGCTTGTGCACGGCCGGCACGACCTCCTTCATGAACGCCACCCATTTTCCGTTCGTCTTTGGGTCCAAAACCATGGCTTGCACGTTCTTGGGGTACGTGCCTAAGTGGTCCCTGAGGGACTTGTCCTTGCCCGGGTCGTTCATGTGCCGGCAGTCCAGAAAAAGGATCTGCTCCGTGGCGTAGTCCCGGAAGGACTCAAAGTTCTGGCGCAGGCTTTCCAGAAGCGTGTCCTCGTGGGCCTCGTTGTTCAGCGAGAACTCGTGCGACTGCCCCTTTCGCATACCACGGATAAGTTCCGTGAGTCCACGGTAGGTGCCGCGCCCACGTTGGCAGGTCTCTAGCTTCTCCAAGCCCAACGTGACCACCAAAACGTTCTTCCGCTGCCCTTCGGTCTCCTTCACCATCTCGGACAGCATGAACGCCGCGCTGTCCTTGTCCCCTGAAGGGGTCAAGGTTTCTTTCTTGCGTGCCGTCCCGTCCCTCAAAGGGATCGAGAAAGTGCTCTTCTCCTTCTTAGATGTCCTCTTAGGGATCACCTCCGGATTCACTGCAAACTTTCTGTGCCTCTCTGTAACGTTCGCCCCAAACTGGCTCACGCACAGGAGGAGGAGGCCGGTCTTCGAGTGCCTCGCCAACTGCAGTGTCCCGGCGTAGCCCGAGATTCGGCACTCGCCGCGCCTCAGGTCCTTGATCAGGCCAAGCTGAACCTGATCCTGCAAGGACAGGAGGCAGAGCACGTCCGGAGAGTCCAGCTCCACGCTGGAGAGCTCTCCCTGCAGACGGGTGCTCCGGCGAAGGCCTCCGCTCTCCGGCATGATGCGGAGGGCGAACGGCATTGCGAACTTGCCCGTCGCTCGAGCCGCTCCAATGCCCTTGAAGCTCGCGCCGCTCGAGCGCACGCTGGTGAACTGCAACCCAAACTTTGCCAGGACCTTTGAGGAGTGAGCCCTCCATTTCGTCCCGTGGCATGTCTGGTTGCAGCCCTCGTCCAGCATCACCCAGACGTTTTCGTGGTCCTCTAAGGGATCCACGAGCTGGAGTTGCGGCTCAGCAATCTCCTCGTCCAGGGGTGCAGGCTCACTGTCTGAGCTCTGCACGCTCTTCGGGCTGATGTCTCCTTCGAGATCATCTCGCTGCAGCTGCCCCACCAAGGCTGTGAGGGTCAGCTTGGTGTCCCCTTCGGGATCACCACTCTTCTCCGCCGTCGCCACGCCGGCGAACTTTTCGCGGCTTCCCCAGCCCTTTCCGCTGGGAGTAGACGCCGCCATGGCGTCCCTAACAGCTGCTCCTCTCTCTCTCGGGCCAGCTGCTGCTGCGGCGGCGGGCGAAGCTTGCTCACGAGGCTGTGCACTCCTACGCTCTCTACGTACTGGGGAAAACGCAGGCAAAGGTGGGGGCTCTACGTCCTGACTAGACCTAGCTACATCAGCGGCCCTACCATGTTGCATGCGTAACTTCGTCTGCTCTACAACCTGGTCCATCGCATCCTCAAGGCAACTAGACAACTCGGTTGAACTGACTTGGTCAACTTTCAACAAAAACTTATCCATGTGCTTGAAGAACTTCTTTACCACCTCACCTGCCTCAAACTTCGTAAAGTTGTACTCCTCCAGTTGTCTCCTCGTGAGGTTCTGCACCTTGAGTGGAGACTGCTGCACCTGCTCGGCGAGTCCCTTCTGCTCCTTAAAGAGCTTCTGAGGGATTTCCTCTACCACAGTGCAACAATCAAGGCAAAAGGTGCGGTGTACCGATCTCGTGCTGTTCCTGTTGTCCGTGCGCTTGTGCTCGCACGTGAGGGGGTCATTCTTCGGTACGGCCTTTGGTCTCGGGTTTGAGGTCCTGTTACCGCACAACATGCAAGTGGTCTTGATTACGTGCGCATTGCTCCCTGCTTTGTTCAATGCATGTGCGGGACAGCCTCCAACGCACGGTCCTTTGGGATCCGGCTTCAACAACCCGAGCTTGCTCTTAGGTGCCTTCTCAAGGGTCACCTCCTTCCTAGCCTTCTGCAGCGAGTCGGCCTCCACCGGCAACGTGGCTGCCCTGAGTGTAGCCCTTCCACCGCCAACCGGTGGAACCTCAAAGTTGCGATACACCCAGACAAGCCATGCTTCTAGCATGGTGCTCGGCTCTTTCTCCTTGAGGCCCCAATGGTAGTAATCGGGGTGGTTCTGCAAAACCTCAAGGTAGGTGCTACCCCTATGCATCCCGAACCGAAACACTTGGTCGCTGCCGTCAGGGTACTCTATGGTATCCCATTCCGTGGAGGGAGCGCCTTGCGACGCAAAGTCGTCCAGGAGCTCTTCGTCGGACTCTTCAAAGTCAGTCCTGTCGAAGAAACCCATGTACGCCGCAGGCTCCGTCTCCGAGTCCTGACCCAAGCTAACGTAGTTCGCTGTTGGCTCCGGGTCAAAGCTTTGACTCTCGCTGTCGCTCTCGCTGGGGCTAGCGATGAAGTCGCAGGTCTGTGTGGATTTATCCATCACACGCCTGACCTGGGCAAGGTGTGCCACTGCGGGCTTTCCTGCACCTTTCCCTGGGCCTGGGCATTCCTTGTCACCAGCCCAGTGGCCCTTTCTGCCACACGTTTTGCACGTGCTTCTGAGTTTAATCTCATGAAGCTTCCGTCTCCTGTCTTCAACAGTGAGACCGGTAGATCGCGGCCGATATCCATGTGCACTCCTCTGCATCACAGATTTACCTTTACCCTTAGCCTTGGCCCGCGCCATAAAGGCAACGGTCTCGCACTGCACGGTGTCTGCGAGAAACGCCAAAGCCTCTTTGTCTTCCTCATCGAACCCAGCGCCTATAAAGGCGGTGAAGACATCAAGCTCGACGTCCCTTAGGGAAGCGTCGGCCGACTGGGCAACACACGCGGTGTCCTCTTCCTTGTCGTACACGGGGAGCTCTTCTCCGTGGTACGCCCAGTCCTGCCCATCACCGTCCTGGCCGTCCTGGTCCTCTTGTCCTGCCAGGTAGGCTGTTCCGTCGTCGTCTTCCTCGGCGTCAGGGTACTCGAAAAGGTCTTCCACGGCCGAAAGGTACGTGTAAGCAGTCCCTTTCTGGGATCTCTTTCCGTATCCTTTACCTTTTCCTCGGTCTCCCTTCCTGTGGAAACCTTTCCCTTTGCCAGTTCCGCCTTTGGCGGATGGCTGCTTTCGTTCCAACGTATGGATACGATTATGCATGCGAATCAGCGATGCTTCAGCATCCTTCGTCGCTGTGCTGCCTGACATCGAGGTCAGCACCATGAGTCGCTCTTGCCGGGTGAGCCCGCTGTTGTCCAGCAACAGATCTGTCAGCACCGCTTCACTTATGTGAAGGGCCTTGTCTAATTGCTGAAGCTTGCGTAGCCACCGCTTGCGGCGGTCGATGTAGGAGATCATTGGCTCTCCCGGCTGTCGTGACAACATGCCGCCGACTTGGGTCCCTAACCGATAAAGTTCTTTCGTCTCTTGTTCCGCCAGAGGGAACAGGCGTTCTCTAACTGCCTCGATCACCTTGGGGATGTTTTGACTCGAGAACAAAACGTCGGTACCCAAATCCTCTGCGACAATGTATGCCTCGCTCCTTAAGGAGTCGAGGAACTTGGACGCAAGGTCGGATCTATCCTCAACCTTGGTCTGCTTCCACCTTGTCATAGCTCGGAACTCCCACTCGTGAAAGTCACGAACGGTTCCGGCATAGACTAGGAAGCCAAACTTCGTCAGGTCTGTGTCCAGATCCTGGTGTGGTCGATATGCCAGCGATCCACTAGCCATGGCGACCACACGCCCGCGCAGGGGCGTACTATTGGGCTATGAGCTCTGGTTCTCTTAACCGAGAGCTCCGCTACCAGTGCGAAGACTAGTCACTTTTCCGCAAAGCCGTAGGCTTGGTCCAAGGGGCCCCTGCGGTAGAGGGGAACGTCTGCAACTGTACAAAACGCTAGGTACACACACTGTACGCGCTGCAAAACAGGTTAGTTTCACACCTAACTTTTCCAACTTTAGCACATAGGTGGTTGTCAATATTTGGGTCCCTTTTTGGGTCCTTATTATAGAACGGCACCTAATATTTAGGGTACCCAAAAAGGGACCCATAATTTTGACAACCACCCACATAAATGAACTGACCGAAGCAGGCTTGGAGGCCCACCTCCCGGCAGGCACTGGGGAGGTCTGGAAGCTGCTCGGCAGTTGGGTCGTCCAAGACCTGGGCTCTTGTTAATGGATTTATTTTAAGTTACCATGATAAGGAAACCATGATTTTAAGTTACCATAATAAGGAAACCATATGATTTACTATAGATCCTACTATGGTAACTTAAGTCAAAATCCTTAAATAGAGCCCAGAGACCACGGAGGAGCGTGCCTTTGTAGACGTCGTGGAAGGCCAGGGCCAACAGAAGCCCAGAAAGCTGAAACACGAGGTTTCAGCCTGGGCCTTGCCTCCGGATGGAAGGGGTGATGAAGGGGCCTTAATAATTAGAAATATAATAAGTAGAAACATAATAATTGGAAATATTATAAGGACCACCCAAATGAAGGGGCCTTATAAGAAATAGAAATATAATAAGGAACCCCCAAATGGTAATGGTAATGATTATTTAGGCCTTATATTCATGAAGGGAGTGAAGGGAAGTGCAGGTGAGTTTGGAAATCAACAAATGGCCCATGTTTACCCTAAGCAGGTTGGGGCTTTCGGCTGTGACCGCGGACAGCTATGTCTGCTCTTCCTGCGAGTGGACAGGTTGGCGTGTGCATGCAGTTTGCGAGCTTCGCATGCTTGTGCTGACAAAGAGTGAGATACAGCTGCCACCTCCGTCAGAGGACAAGTGAGAATACCAACTACAATTCCTAAAACTGAATTGAAGGCAACGATGCTCGCAGCAGAATCGTAAGCAGACAACACAATCCATTGCCTCGTAGAAATTTCTGCTACTGGGAATGATTGCTTGTCTGATTGGGTTGTGCAGCATTCTAGTTGCAGGAGTCTTCGATAGCCCCTCCCAAGGTGCTTCATCTGGACACTTTGGAAAGCCTGCGCAAGTACTCATACTCGTAGGGAAACTGCTATCGCGAGCACGAGTGCGAACCTCCAGTCGTAGCTAAAACAGTCATAGCATGAGGCCAGGCGCCTTAATCACTACAATAGGGTTCCTTAAAAGGGTTCTATATTACTACATTAAAGGGTTCTATATTACTACATTAAAGGGCTCTATATTACTCGCTGTATGCATCCCTTGCCCGGATGGCCTCCCGAACGGGAGCGGTGCGGCAACGTAGCCATGGCTACGAGAAGGAGCAGCACCCGAAGTCAAAAGAGCAAGCACTATATTAGTATCATGATTATTGTAACCATGACTATTGTTAGTCTTAGTACTTTTTGTTTCTATTTTCATTGTTAACACTATTGCTGTCACTATTGCTACCATCTCATTCATATTGTCATGGTTGTTATTGTTGTCAATTAGTAAATTAGTTACTATATTATTGGTACTGGTTACCCACTTCCTCACACCTGACATCTTCACGGTCGCAACCTGTTTGTGGCAAGTAAGGAGCTAAAGGGCAGCTGGCTTGGCCAAGAAACTTCACGGTAAAGGCCCACATCGGACTCCTGGAATTCGGCTTTGCGATCTTCAGAAACAGTTGCTGTTAGTTGACTTGTGGCTCTCGATCGACAAGCTTTGCTCTGCGAAAGGTGACTGCTCCAGGATTGCCAGGGAGGGTTTCGGGCATAGGGTGTAGGGGTGTTTGCGAGTAGGGGGTCGGACCATAGGGCCATGCCATGTGCTAATACGCTTGGCTGTCGTTTGAGCAGAGCGGCCGAAAAAAACTCCGGTTCAAACTGATTCAAATTGTGATTGTAAAGATCTGTTTCCCGCTGCAGTCCGGCCCGAAACCCTCATAGATGACGTGCATCGTGTCAAGCTAGCCCGAAGGCCGTCTGTGACGGAAACCTCTGCCTTGTGCCCAGCACCTCGGAAGGTGGCTGCAGCCGCATTTTTGTTCCGCCAAGCTCTCATGCACAAGTGGCCGTGGCTCAAAGCACTGGTGGCCTTTGAACCAGGCCATGGTGAGCTTGCTTCACGCGGTCGTGCGTCCGTTGCCCCGACAAGCTCAGGTACAAGCAACACGTCGTTAGGATTGGCACCTGAGGCTCCCAAGGAAGCGAGAATCGGACAATACATATCCAGTAATTATATATCTTGTGTAAACATCCAACACCTTGGCCGACGGCAAAGCCACGTACTGCTTTGGTACAAGCACATGGCAAGGCCGCAAACCATGGGCAAAGGACGCACATAGGACATGCAGCGCACCGAGGCCGCCGAGTGAGCCCTGTTTTCGTAGCTGTCAACAGCCCCAGCGCAGTGCACATCTACCACGTGCCTCTTGATGTAGAGGCGATCATAGGCCAGGGAGGAAAGATCAGTCTTCAGCCTTCAGCCACTCTGCCGTCAAATGCCACAGGTTCGACGCAGCAACACACGGATTCTATGTCCCTCTCCTTACTGCCACATGCGTTACCCCAGGTACCGAGCACGATGCGACAAAAATTGCTGACTTCCATGGAGCAAGAATCATGGCAATGTCCCCTACATGCGAAAACCCATTGAACACCAGCAACTCTAAGAAATCCTGAACTCTAAACCCTAAACTTCTAAAGTCCAACCCTAGCTTCCCTGTCTCGAGGCGACCTGAACTGCCCTCGGCAGGTCGCCCCGTAGGCGTCGAACCCATCGCCTGTAGCATCTATGCCATAATCGGGGGCCCTTAAACACAGGAAGAGGGCTGTGCTGCATCTGGGGTCCACGCGCTTCCTACTAGCCAGCCCGACTTAAGGTGCACATACACCCTTCTCAAGGTTCGCAGGTAGAGCTTGGTCAGGGAAAGGCTTTAAAGTTGACGAGACCCGAAGATCCACGTGCAGCAGAGTCTTCTCATGATTCCAGATTGTCTTTTGCACGGTCCTCGCTTCAAACAGCCCTGGTCCAGACCTTGCGGACAATGAATTCGGATGGCCTGCGAATTAAACCGTGGGTCTTGGAGCTCTTGGCACTGCCAAAATGTGGAGGTCCCCAGCAGGCCGACATGTCGGGAAAGCTGGGGCTCCTATGCACGTCACCGTCACCGGTCAGCAACGGAAAATACGAAAGCTTCACGTCGTGCTCAGGCTGCTTTCCGTGTTTGTGCAAACATCAGCACACGTTGTCCTAGGATCAAGACCAGGAGTAGGCGTAGCCGTAGTCGAACTCGTATAGTAAAAGTAATAATAGTAGTATCAGTAGTAGTTGTAGTACTAATAGTAGTAGTAGTAGTAGTCGTCGTCGTAGTAGTAGTAGTAGTAGTCGTCGTCGTCGTCGTAGGCACAGTAGTAGGTCGTCGTCACAGTGCCAACAGCTGCTGCAGCAGCACTAGCAGCAGTCGCAGTCGCAGCCGCAGCAGCAGTAGGAGTAGTAGTTGTCGTCTCAATACAGTAGTCGGCGCAGCAGCAGCAGCAGCAGGAGCAGGAGCAGGAGTATGTAGGAGTAGTAGCAGTAGTAGCAGTAGTAGTAGTAGTAGTAGCAGTAGCAGTAGCAGTAGCAGTAGCAGTAGCAGTAGTACTAGTAGTAGCAGTAGTAGTAGCAGTAGTAGTCGTGGTAGTCGTCGTAGTAGTAGTAGTAGCAGCAGTAGCAGTAGTAGTAGTAGCAGCAGTAGCAGTAGGAGTAGGCGGAGTAGGAGTACGAGTAGCAGCAGTAGTAGTAGTAGTAGGAGTAGTAGTAGGAGTAGGAGTAGGAGTTGGAGTAGGAGTAGCAGCAGCAGCAGCAGCAGCAGCAGCAGCAGCAGGAGTAGTAGTAGTAGTAGTAGTAGTAGTAGTAGTAGTAGTAGTAGTAGTAGCAAGTAGCAATCGGAATAGGAGTGTAGCAGTAGAAGTAGAAGTAGAAGGAGTAGTAGTAGTCGTCGTAGTAGTAGTAGTAGTCGTAGTACGGTAGTAGCAGGAGCAGGAGCAGGAGCAGCAGCAGCAGCAGCAGCCGTAGCGGCACCTCTCGGGGCAGCCACAGACGGCACAATCAGACAACAAAGGGCGACAACACAATAAGAAGGCACAAGAACAATCAAGATTAAACATCCAAAAGGAAACACCAACACTGCTTAGCTTGTCATACTCGCAGCAACGGGGAACTATGGTAACACCGTTGTTGACACCTGACACCACTCCAATGCTTCAAGAAGCATTATAATCGCAGTCGATTGGAAGTGTCGAGCTACCAGCAGACATAAATAATTCCTATCCCATAATTCGAACTGCTTGCAGTTGAAGCATTCACTCAATCGGAACACTACACTGAACTGAGAATCTGGAAGGCTGTAAGCAGCATGAGAGATAGAAGCAGACGGTTGTTTCAAAAACTCAAACCACGGTTCGAAGTTTGCCTCGAGTGGCTCCTTTTGGCAAAGACTTTCATGGATAAGGGCTAAGGCTAGAGGGATTTGGGGTTGTGGGTTTAAATTCCCCGGGTCAGGCTTTGGAAATCAAGTCTGTAGATGCCACGCATGCATCAGTGCAACGTGTGAACTTCTGTAGACACCACCGTGTCGAGGCGAACAAGTAGGCTTGGGTCGGCCTCGGCATGCGTCACTCTGTCTGTAATATACGGGCCTTAGTCATTTAGAAGAGGGTTTTGGGGCCCATTATCCTATAATATAATAAGGATAATATAACAAGGACCCCCACCCCCCCCCAAAAAAAAAAAAAAAAAAAAAAAAATATATATATATATATATATATATAGGCAATCTCTGTCTGTCTCTTTCCCTCTGTGGCTCTCGATCATGGTGCTCCCGGGCTCCCTCATTCAGGGGCCGTAGTACTTAGAATAGGTGTTCCCTTTAAAGGATCTAAAAGGGATGCTACAAGGCTCTATAATATAGGGGCCTTAATAATTAGAATAGGGTTTTGGGGCCAATTATACTATAATTTTCCCAAAATAGTATTGGTAATTATTTAGGGCCCCACAGTATGTGTCTCACTCCTTCCCACGCCGTTTGCTGCCGATGCTTGGCTTCCTCTGCAACAGTTGCTGAACTGATGGTTATGGTCGAGCATAATATAGGGGCCTAAATAATTACCAATACTAGTTTGAGGGCTCAGGAACACTCGCAGAGGGCGAGATTGCCTAGGGCCCCAGTGACAATAGTTCACGATTTCAGGCTGTAGCAAAGCGATTGGCTCGCCCACTTGGCATCGACGTGCCAGGGCCCTACGATCCAGAGCGCGACGACGCCTGCACGCTCGCAGGTTCGCCGGGCTCCCACTGCTACGCAGAGACCTTGCTCGCCTCGAAGCACATCACAGCCGACCCCAGTACGCCAGAGAAATGGGGAGAGGACCCAAGCAGTGGCCCACCGCGCCTCGACCACCCAAGGAGGATGGCTCACAATCCTGGCAGTATTGGTATGGGGCATGGCCTCAGGGCAACCAACCCACGACGCCGCCTTGGCGTGCAGATCCCAAGGCCAGGGCACGCCCCTTCCCAGGCTACGATGGTATTCGACCGCCAACTGGAACGACGGAGACAACCGAGTTGACGGCCTTACCAGATCCACAGGGCCTCTCAGTCTCTGCCATGCAGGAGGCTCTCAATGGTGCGAGAAAGGCGGAAAACAAGTGCTCCAAAGCACGAGCTCTACTTGCAACGGCGAGGACACAGTGGGACACCTACGAACGCCTGCTCAAGGAGGCGTACCAGAAGGAACATCGCCGATTCCAACAAAATGTGGACAGGATGCACCGAGACATTCAAGAAGCCGAGCAGGCCAGGGAGATGGCCAGAGCAACGGTGCGGGCCATTGTCCTTGGAGACGTAGCTGGCCCTTCAGCCGCGGTGTACCAAAGTGCAGTGGATACGGACAAGATGTTTGCATTGTGGCAGGAGGAGGAAGCACAGAACTATCATGGAGTGCTGCAGAGAGCCCTTGCGCCGCCCGCTTCACACCCTGGAGCTGGATCCCCAGCCAAGAAGGAGTCCAAGCCGGGGACACCGAAGCTAGGGCGAGGGAGACAGCAGTCTCCAAAGCCAGCGGCATCACCGGTTACGACACCGAGCGCCGCTCTACGATCAGAGCCACGAGGGCCCCAGACTGGGGAACCAAACAAGGCCCGCCCTCCTGCAAGCACACCATCTCCGCGACACCCAGGACAAAGAGATGCAACACAAGCACGAGTCCCAACATCGGAAGAGCCCCCGAGAGAGAGCATCAAGACAGCCACCAGACAGCCGCCAGCACAGGAACCAGCCCATGGGGCCGACCTCTCCAGCAAGCTGGAGGCCAAGAGGGCAGCCGAGATGGCGAAGATGGCAGAGGATCAAGTCATGGCAGCAGCTGCTGCAGCAGGACTGAGGACGGAAAGCAAGCCACAGTTCATAGCGGACGACGACGATGGCATGGGAAGTCTGGAGTAACGCTGCCCTGGGACACAGGCACCCAGGTAGCTGCGACGGACACGTGTCCTGCATCTCCTTCCCTGGCGGGCCCGGACGTTGGTAGTGACTGCTGGATCATGGGTTCGCCAGTAAGTCACTACAACGAACAGTTGCCCATCGGGTTGAAGGTGAACAGTGACGCCTGTTCGGAGCGGCTGCCTGAGCCATCTGAGATGATGAGGCTTAGCTCCTTTGCTTCCTGTACAGACCTTAGGATCCGCAGTGCCCTTCCGGTACATTGTCCAGAAACACCCGGACGGTCTTACACCAATAAAGTAGTGTGCAGGGGCTGTGTCATGGCTTCCTCTGAGTGCTATTGGAGGGTATGCTATCACTGGGTTTGTGATAGCTGCCAGCCAACTATGCACCTCCCTGACAAGGATCCGAATTGCATGGACTGCACTTCAGGACCATTGTCCCCACGTCCTTGCTACCGTGCCCCTCCTCTCTGGAGTCATTTGCCTGCAAAACAGCTATCTGCGACCTATCAGCGCAGAGTCTTAGTCCGACTGTCCAGCGCGCCGAAGAAAGGAATCGGTGGCTCGGGGTCCTTCGCCTGGACCGGACTGCAGACACGGAGCAGCGAAGCGGCCCACATGCCTTTTGAAACCACATGCTCTGCCGCCTATAAGGACCCGACTCTGTCCCTAGCGGTTTTGTGGTTTAGGCCCCCCCCGACCTGGCTGCCGGATGAAACCCTGTCCTTCCCGGCTGACCATAGACCTGGCATTGACTCTACCCCTTCCCGCATTCACAGACACAGCCGCTGTCAGACAGCTGTCATTACGAGCCTACGACCGGCTTTGACTTCTGGCCTAACTGCGACATGCTGGTCCTTGATGACTGCCTTACTGCACAGGTTTGCTACATTCATTGTGCCGCTTGGACGCAGCATTTGTGGCCTTTGTCTGCTCGGCATTTGGGCCCTGCTTTGCCATGCACTACCTGGCAAAGGGGAACCGCTCTGGCGACTCATCAGGATGCCCACCTCAGGTGTACATGCAGTTCTTGTTACCAGTCTTGCCAACGTTGGAACGCCTTCCAGGCCCATACTGGACTGGACACCTAAGAGTGGTAAGCAACGTGCCTGTGATAGGCCCTATAAGACCTCTTCCCTGAGCCCATGGCAGCTAAATGCTAGCCCAGTACGATGGAGCCCGCGACAGCCTTTTGCCAAGCTCCACCAGCTCGCTCGGGTGAAGGCTCACTGGAGACATCTGTGCCCGGACCCCTTGCATGCAGATAGCGAGGCAGATGCAAGCGGCCCTTGGGAGGACCACGGCCCCTTTCTCTCCTCCTCGCACAGGCACGCATATGGCTTCCCTGCTTTCCCCTTTGACCCGACTCATGCCGAGATGTACAAGTGGGATGCAAGTTCATATCATTTGTCGGTTGCCGCGCGACACTTGCATTCAACCCCTGTTTTCCTTGGCATAGCGTTTGTTGGTCTGCTGCTGGGAGGTAAAATGCCGAAGCGGGAACAGCGACTGGACCAGGAGCCCAGCTCACAAACGCCCGCTCAAAGGGCTGATCTTGAGCGGCTTCGAGCGTATGAGCTACACGACCGCCGACCATGGCCGACCCTGCCAGCCAATGATGCCCCGGAGGCCTTGACTGACCCAATCCTGCAACAGGAGCATATGGATTTGGATCCAGCACAGGATTTTACATTCGCCATCCTCACGACAGGCTACAAAGTAGAGACGGTAACCCTTACCCTCTCAGCCCCTATAGATGTGGCGGACGCGTTAGCGCTTTTCAATGGTGAACGCGACCAGGTACACGCAAGGCTGTTTCCAAGGCTCCTCGACGTGCGGCCTATGCCATCGCCGCACTTTGGCTTGGTCCTTGCTACGCCAGCATGGTCTGATGCAGATGTTTGCTTGTGCATAGATCTTCAGGAGATCGATGGGCGCCTCTACGCAGACTTAGGACCTGCCCATGCCACACGTGCCACCTTGCTACAGTTCGTTGGTTTCAGAGCCGAAGATCCCATCGACGTGTATGTCGGTGCTAGCCCGGATCCCCTGCCTCCACATGAGCAGGCGGAGCTGTATCAAGGAATGTGCCTGTTCTTCACTCCCCAACACGCCCTACCGGGGGCGTATTATTACCTTGCCGACATACTTTTATCGGCAGATTCATGGCACGACCATCCATACGTGCCACGTGGTCCTGACTCGCCCTGCATGTGTGTCGTCACGGACAAGGGTCATCAACTCTTCTGCTTCGACAACGAGGAGGACTACGGTAGCTTGCAGGTGCTATCCCGGGCCTTTTCCATACCCATGGAGCATATCACAGTCCAGCCAGCTGTGCCATCGGTACACGACGCTGCCATACAAGGTCGCCCCTGCCGGAGTGTCTGTGCCGTGTCGGGCTTGATTTTCGGACGTGAGGAGTCAGACGGTACAAATCCCTGCACCCCTATCCTTGGCATAGTAGACTGCAGAGCAATGCATCAAGGATGGGACCTCCTTGCTGAGCCGGACGGAAAACGTCCTTATGCTGAATTCCGCTCGGTCCTCGAGACATTTGCCCCTCCCAGCTGGGAGCTGCATATAGAATGGCCAACCTTAGAGGACGGAATTCTCTGCTTTCAGCCCGGCACTCTTCTATATGCTTCGTACGTCCTGCAGAGACGCGCACTCCCTCTTGAGGCCGACACGGAACATGCAGATACCGAAACCTCCGAAGTGGTATCTTCAGACGAAGATGCTGCCATGGAGCCACCAGAAACGGACCGACAGCTCACACCCGACAGTGCAGACCTGTCGGCTACTAGTTCCAGCACATCGCGCAGTCGACCCTCCAGACGCGGCGGCCCTGCCGGCGGCCCTGCTGGGCCACCACCTCCAATCCCGGTAAACAGCCCGGGAAGGCTTGTGGGAGGACCCACCTTCACCGCAGTTTTCCTCCTGCTCACGCCAGAGTATACGCCTGAACGAGTGTCAGTTCAATTGCCCGAACAGAGCCATTTTGCAGTTGCACTGGACAGGATCCAGCAGGCCCGCGCAGCCACCCGCCGTGGCTACCATCCACGATTGGAACCTGTGGTCGACCAACCCCTTGCGGGCTGCATCCTCCTGCTTGCGCTGCCAGCATGGACGACTGATCTGTATGTAGCCTTCAACTGTGCGCAAGTGAACGGCAGTGTCTTTTGTGTGCACGTCCCACACAGGACGGATCGCACAACGCTGCTAGCCCATGCAGGGTTTGCATCTACTGAGCAGCTTGATGTCTACGTGCCAGGATTACTGGGACCCCTGCAGCCTCACGAGGTTATCACCCTGCAGATAGGTAGCTGTGTCTCCCTGCTGCCGCAAGGAGCAGGTATCTTGATTGTGTCCAGCTCACAAGACAGACTGCAGGACCCAACTGGGTGGGAACCCCATGCCCTGCCGCCCGTTGTCGCCGGAGCCTGGCTGCACGTGATGACGGACGACGGTTCCCATAGACTTCACATGCCAGCGGAGGGCCGGCGCTTTCTCAGACAAGAGCTTGGGCACCATCTAGGCCTTCCTGCCACTTACCACTTACAGCCAGCACGCCCTCCGTTGGAGGACTCCTGCGATCGAGGCATACCAGCAGACAACGTCTACATTGCATCGGCAGACGCCCGCCTTGAGCACCCCACAACAAACGGCGAGGCTGTGATGTTCATTTTGGATGCCAGGCCAATACTTTGCGGCATCACTTGGGGTTTTGCTCACGAAGGGATTGTCAATGAGAGGGCCGTTCTCGACAAATGCAACCTCCATCGCCCAGAAGGATACCAGGCATGCCTTATAGGGGGCAGACGTGACCTGTTTGGCCAGCTCAGGGTCGGTGCAGGAGAAGCCATTACTGTCTTCTTTGCCTTAACCTTTCGCACGGATGTTGGTGACAATTATGACGAAGAATATGCCCTGCGCCGTCCGGGCACCACCCCCGGCAATCAGCCATACCAGCGAGGGCTGCAGCCTCCGACTCCAGGTGGGACCGCCACAGACGCGCCTCTCCCAGCGGACATCCAGCCGGAGGGACGGTCGCGACAACATGGCCAGCACCATGTCCAGAGGCACCATCACCCACACAGAGACGTCCTGCACAAAGATAGGCCGGCCGGTCTCGCTATATTCCTCAGTTGGCTCATTGGCGCCGTGCTCGTCCAACCCGGGACAGCAATGCAAATGCACCACGAGACCCAAGTGCACTTAAGTCTGCCTCCGGGCCTCCCCCATGGCTCATCACAGGACTGCCTCTCACAGACACAAGCCTTTTGCCGTGCCGAGTGCAACCCTCACAGTGTGCAAACAGAGGGTGCCCAGACCCTTCATATCGGCCGGCCGTTGCCGACACCCTGCCGAGCGCTGCCCATGCTGCCTAGGGCCGACATGGAACGGCCTGAGCCGGATGCGGTAGCCAAAGCCGCAGAACAAGTTGGTCCAACTCTCCTAGAAGAGGCATGCCAACAAACTAGCCCCAGTCCTATGTGGGTTGCAGCCACCCTGCTTGAAACCCTCCAGGAGCACTTCCAACCTCCTGCCGACGAACAGGATGCCACAACTCCGACATGCAAGGCCGAGACCAAGCCTGCTCCGCTACCACTTAGTCTAGCTGATGCTGTGCCAGCAAGTCCTTTCCAGCAGGAAGTGCAGCAGCTCCAACAAATCCTGCCACAACCACCGGCTCATCGAGGTACGGAGGTAGCATTGCGCCAGTCAGACTGGCTTGACAACGACCTTAGCATGCCCCTGGCACAATCTGATATCCCGGCAGATATGCGCGATAAAATCGCTCACATGCCCAGGTGGCACACCCACCCGCTAGCGAAACAGGTCACCAAACTGCTTGTCTACACAGATGGCTCGGCAACACCAGACAAAGAGAAACCCGGTGCTGATATCCGGCCGGCAGCATGGGCATTCGCGGTTTGGGCGGTAATTGGGGATCTCCACCTTTTTGTAGGTTACAGTGCGCAGCCAACTATGCACACTGATTCCCCCTTCTATGTGGGCGAACACAGCGACACGCCACTAGAAGCTGAGCTTCTTGCGCTGGTCTGGGCCCTCGTGTGGACGTGGGATTCAGGGTTGACTTTCGGCCTAGATATAGAAATTAGGTATGATTGCACTGCAGCCGGAGCGGGCACATTTGCCGCTGCCAAACAGGTTCGACACCCTAGTGTCGATGGACACATGGAACTGCCAGCCTTTGCTGGCGCCCTCCGCCAGGCCGTCGAAACACAGGTGCCCATTGTCCACACTCATGTGAAAGGACATTCCGGCGAGCTCGGAAACGAGCTATGCGATATCCTTTCCCGATGGGCTAGAAATCTGTGCAGAGAGTGGCAGCAGATCTGCCTGCCTTCTTGGCCAGCCTGTCTTCGTCAGCACCGCCTCTGCCCGTGGTGCTGGATGGCAGTGAGTTCAAAACACGATTTGCCCGCCCTAGAGGCCCTGGAAACGGAGGCAAATCGGCTGCAGCGACTGCCACAGGATGCTCTCCCACCCACAGCTTGCCACAAAGGGGGACCGATCAAGACTGCTCATGTCAAGTTCCAGTTCACAGCCATGACCTTCAATGTACTTACGATGTTCGACCCCACGGCACCCCACGGCAAGGATGCCAGGACTCAGAATCTTGGCTTCCTCATCACGGGCAAGAAATGCCTCATCAAACAACAGCTCTCGGCACAAGCTGTGCTCTTGGCTGGTTTCCAAGAAACGCGACTACCCACTACCGGGGTGCTTCCAGATGAGGACTTCCTAATTCTCAGTGCGGAGGCTGACCACAGAGGACATGGTGGCTGTGCCCTCTGGATTAACCTCCGAGTGCCACTTGCCACGGCAGCCGGCACCTCACATCATGTTCGAAGAGATCAGGTCACAGTGACTGCAACTTCCCCGCGCCACCTCCAAGCCCTGATCGAAACACCACATATCAACCTCGTAGTGTTGGTGCTGCACGCGCCTCGCATTGCGCAGGCAGGTGAAGCTGAGGTTCGGGCTTTTTGGCAGCAGCGAGCGGCCGATCTTCTCGCTCGACCTACATGTGCGGAGTACCTAGTACTCATGGATGCCAATGCACACCTTGGCACGATTACTACAGAAGCAGTTGCCGACCACGGGGCCGAGGAGGAGAATGCCGAAGGGGAGTTTTGCCACGACTTTCTACTGGCCATTCAAGGGCTCTTGCCCTCAACGCTTTCACATGTCCATGGTGGTCAACATTGGACATGGACCACTGCTCCACCAGCAGCTACCAAGCACAGGATTGATTACGTGGTCACTCCCCAAAACTGGGAGCCCTTCCTGCAGGCAAGCTGGGTATGGCATACCTTCGAGGCCCTTCATACCCGACAAGACCACCTGCCCGTCTGTTTGACAGTTGCCTTTGAGCACAACGTCCCCAGCTACTATGAGCCACGGCTTACGCAAGCTACATGTCGACCCAGTCTCGCTCGCACACCTGAAGATGTGCTTGCCAGACGCACTGCACTAACCACGATGCCGGAAGTTCCGTGGAACACCGCAGTCGACACCCACAGCGATACATGGACCAAAGCCATGCGTCGTGTTGCTACTGCCTTTCACCCTCAGCACACCCGGCCGCCCACACAGTCGTATCTCCAGCCTGATACCGTGGCCTTGGTTCATAGACGCACAGCGCTCCGGGAATACCTGCGTCTGGAAGAGGAAGAACTCAACCGAAGGCACCTCCTCATCTCCTTCGCAGCGTTAGTGCATGCAACTCGAGGTGTTCCTCTCACACCCCATGCACAACAGGTCGCAGCAACGTGGATGCAGCAGATCGACTACAGCATCGCATGGGCGCTTCAGCTACTGAAGGAACACACTACGGCCATCAGAGCGGCAATCCGCCGAGATCGCTGTTCTTACCTGGAGGGGCTCCGAGCCAACATCACTGTGCAGGACCTGCGACAGCCCAAGCACCTCTACAGAGCGGTCAGAGCTGCCTTCCCTGCGGCAAGATCTGCTCGGCGCAAGAGCTTTATGCCACTACCAGCAGTCAGAATGGAGGATGGCCAACTTGCCCCAACTGGCCAAGCCAGACAAGAGAGGTGGACAGCTTTCTTTGCGGAGCAGGAGAGTGGGCGCATCGTTACGCCTCTTGAATACACTCAGGCATTCAAGTGCCCAGACATTCCTGTCGACACACAAGGAGTCTGTTTTGACGTCCTGGCCGTCCCCACTCTCCACGACTTGGAACAGCAAATCCTCGGCCTGCGCCTGGGTAAGGCGCCAGGACCGGACGGCCTTACCGCGGAAGCCCTGCGGTTGCATGCAGCGTCAACTGCGCGTGCCCTGTATCCACTGTGCCTGAAGACTAGTATAGGGTTACGTGAGCCAGTGGACTGGCGCGGAGGGTGCTTGATTACCCTCGCAAAGCGCGCCGCTGCGGCGCTGGAGTGCACTGCCTTCCGTTCCATCCTCCTCGCCAATGTGACAGCCAAGCTGCAGCACCGGCTGCTGCGCAACAAGTTGCTTCCGCCGTTCGGGGATTACAAGCCAGAGGCTCAAGCCGGACAACTGCCGGGAATGGGAGTAGATGCCGTAGGACTTACTGTCCGAGCATATCAAGTATGGGCACGCCATCGCAAGCAACCTGCCGCGGTGGCCTTCTTCGATTTGAAGTCGGCGTTCTACCGCATCATAAGGCAAACTCTTGTCCCCACCGCACAGGAACCCGACGATGCAGCCTTTCTTGCCTTGATCAGGGACCTAGGCGTTCCGCCTGATGCGGTTCAGGAGCTCGTGCAGCACCTCAACAGCATGGCAGTTCTGAGCGAAGCAGAGGTGTCGCCACACCTCATACAGCAGACCGCTGACCTTTTTCGAGGATCCTGGTTCAAACTGCAAGGTGACTCCCCCCTCGTTCTGACTCGGCGAGGAACGCGGCCAGGAGATCCGGCAGCCGACCTGCTGTTTGCCTATTCGTTTGCTGCCTGCTGCAAAGCCATCGACCAGGCGCTCGCCGATAAGGGGCTCGCCACCGCCATCCCGCTCGTCACAGCACAACCCCCATGGCACACGTGGGAAGTACCAAGTACGGCGGGCCTGCCAGCCTGGGCAGACGACTTTACGTTTCTGCAGTCTCGACCAACCTCGCCACAACTGTGCCGAGATACAGTTGCAGCGATGGAGCTCATCGCGGGCATCACTGCGTCTACTGGCATGCTTTTGTCTTATGGCGAAGACAAGACCGCGGTTCTGCTGTCCTCAGACTGCAACAGGGACCAGACTATGGTATCCCACGATGCACAAGGCAAGCCCGGTTTCAGCATTCGCAATCCCGTCACCAGGCAAGAACACTGGGCACCCATCGTGGACAGCTACAAACATCTTGGAACCATCGCTGTCGCGGGGGCTACCCCTGATGTGGAAATCAGGTACAGGCATGCCCAGGGTTTGTCCACACTCAAGCCACTACGAAGGAAGCTCTTTTCGGACTCCGGGGTACCGATTGAGGTTCGCAGAACCCTGCTGAGGGCCCTTGTGATGGCCAAATTTGTCTTCTCCAGTGCCATTCTGCACCTCACGGCCCAGTCCCACAGGCGCACCTGGGCTAGATGCTATCTCCTTCTTTGGCGAGGGCTGTTGCGGTGGACACGAGCCGACAATTCGCCTCACAGTCTGCATGTCCTATATACAGCCCAGGCGCCTTCTCCCCCGCTCGCACTCGCACAGGCGCGAGCGGTCTTCTTCGCCCGAGCTCTCGCACAAGGGCCCTCTATCTTACTGCACTTTCTGCATGTGCAGTGGCGAGAGACACCGGCCACGTCATGGCTACACCAATTCACTCATGACATACAGGCGGTAGCGATGTATGTGCCTGCCGCCCAGCTCCTCGCGCAGACGGCTTGCCCGGTCACAGCACTCTGTGAGGTGCTCCAGGACGAGCCCAATTGGTGGAAGGCCCAAATCCGGAAGGCCATCACCGCGTATCAGCGGGAACTGGAACTGTGGGTCCAGAAGCCAGCAGCCCCTCCCACCTCGCGACAGGAGCCAACTGCCAATGTTCATGCCTTTCGCTGTCCGCACTGTCCTGCCACGTTTCCCTTGAGGAAACACTTGGGGGTTCATTTGGCGCGTAAGCACGGGTATGTTTCCCCTGTGCGACACTATGTGGCCGGACCCTACTGCGGAGCCTGTATGCGGTGGTACCACACTACGGCCAGAGTGCATAACCACCTCAAACATGCCAAAGCCTGCATGATGCGGCTCCTTCATGTAATGCCTCCATTGACCATGGCAGAAATCAAGGAGGTAGAAGCAGCTGATCGTGCCATAGGCGCTAAGATTAAGCGAGGCCATTGGCAATCTTACAGGGCAACTCTGCCGCCAGTGCCGTGGTATGGCCCACGAGCGCCGACGTACAGCGAGGCCACAGCGGGGTTGGAAGAGGGCGATCTCGACCTGCACCGTATAGCCCAGCTGTACCGGCCCCATCCCAGAGATGTGGACTGGATGTCGTCGTACTGTGGGGAAGTCACAGTAGAGGGCCCACGCAAGCAGGCCACTGACTTCTGGCTGACTCGCCCTTCTGCACTGCCAGGCCATGACACAGCAACAACCGTTTCACCCGTTTCTGTGTAGTTTGCAAATTTTGGGTCGCGCTCAATTGAGCTCGGATGACCTGACCGAATACCGAATACCGAATACTAGTTTGGGGGTTCCGTTTTTGTAATTGTTGTATAATTTGCCCCAATACCCTGTTCTAATTATTAGGGCCCCTATATGGAAGCTGTGGTATACTTGGTCATGAATCACAACACACTGGACATCACCACCATCACCGCAGCATCGCCTCTTTGCCGTTCTTTTTCTCATCAGTAAGATTGTCAATGCGCCGGTCTCATGTCATCCTTGCTTCCAGCTGCCCTCGCCCTCCCTCTCTCGAGCAAGGGTATCTAAGTCTTCCTTCTGTGATGGCGGCCCGGCCCCACGTACTTGGAACAATGAACTGTGCCTTCGTGGTAAAGAACCTTCTGCTCTAATGCAAAGCACGTTAGAACAAGGATGCCACTCCCTTCAGAAGCACGTTCGAGAAACCCAGAACTTTCGGCGGCAGGTTCCATCGGCAGAGCAGCACCAAAGTCAATGCAGAGCCGGGAATCTTGAACAACGATTGCTACCTATGGCTACATGCAGCCGCTTCAGCTGATATGCCGACTATAGCACTCAGAACCTAGCAGATGCAGAAACATGACTTCACGAGACTGAATATGCACATATTTAGATACAGGTACAAGTTATGCCGAAAATCGAAACACGCACGTGGCTCTGCACTAGTCTTTACACTTTACACCCCTCTAGACTCTAGATGGGAGCCGACCTAAAATCCTTCCCACGGCTTGATCTGCAACATATCAAGTAATGAACCCTAAACCCTACAAAACATCAATGCCTGCTGGTGCAACCTGCTCGATGACATGTACACAGTTGGTGCAGAGCCGGGCCTTCCCGACGAGGTCTGAGGCTTGGGTTTTCCGGTACAGGGTGTAGGGTTTTCCATGGTTTTCTACTCTGCATGAAAACGACCCGAACCTCAGACCTTGAAAGCAAGGCCCCGACTTCACCAAGCTGGCCCACCACGCGTCCGAGCTTGCCGCCGACTGGATGATCAATCGATCGACAGGGTTTCTGCCCGAGCTCCCAAAGACAACGAACCCGCGGAAGCCACGTCGGCTACGCAGCCCCCGGGCATCGGCCCTGATCAGGAGTTCTAGAACATACCTCGCGGCAAACAGCGGCTCGTCTTCGATCTGTTTAAACCACGTCACCTGCGAAAGTTGCCGTGACGAAAGCAGGGCAGTGGTCCTGAACCATGCCTTCGTCACTTGCGCTTCGCCTCCAGATGTTTCCGCGTTTGCAGCATAAACCAGCAAGGTAAAGCGAAACAACCTGGTGCCTCTCGGCACTGACCCACCGGTGGTGCATTTGTCCCTTTTTATCTCCATCTTCGATATCTCACGCATTGTCGTGTACAGATTGCTGCTCGAATTAATGAATATCGGGAAAATGGCAGATTGTGTGCATACCCGATGTGGACTTATATTTGTTGCAGTTACTGTGAGGATGGATGTATGTAGGCAGGGATGTTTGTAAAACTGTGCAATGGTGCATGAGTGTACTCAACCGTGTACACAGCGAGAGAGCGACAGAGAGAGAGAGAGAGAGAGGAGAGAGAGGGAGAGAGAGAGAGAGAGAGAGAGACCGAGAAAGAAAGAAGAAAAGAGACAGAGAGGGAGGGAGAGACGGCGAGTGGTGTCGCAGGCAATTCCGTCTAAACTTCTAAAGTCGGTCCTGCTGTCCCGGGCAAGAAGCCTGTCTCGTGCAATCTAATGCGCCGAAAAACCAGATAGACCCTAGATAGCTCAGTAAGCTGCTGGCAAGCAAACGCGCCTGCACCTACGATTGGTCACCTTGCGGACATCACCGCCAAGTGCCGTCTGTACACGATAAACTGCCCATGGACCTTTCAACAGAAGCGCCAGACTCAGATAAGACAGGAACTTGCGGGATTTGCAAAGACATGCCTGAAGATGTGCAATCGAACTGCGTGGAGATATCCGAGTGGGCATTCTTTCGCATCTTTAGCCGAATTCTTCGGCCGCTGGTCGCAGCCGTTTGAGTCGCAGTCGCCCATAACCCTGGCACCTGTTCAAGGGCCCCCCGGGCTTTTGAAATACCTACTTGTCAAGTACTGTGGGGAACTAATGGTTAACCCTTTGGGTTACATAGGGATCATATAAGGATTATACTACGCAAGAAACGTTAAAGGTTACCTACTCTACTACTCGGAGTATGGTGGCTGCTGAATAGACATGCGCGGAGCAGCTGGTGCTGCTGCTGCTCGGGTGCCAGGGTACCAGGGGCATGCTCGTGCGAGGCTGCAGATGCATGCACATGCCAAGAGCTGAGCCAAATAGAGCTTCCAGCTGCTTCCACCATCTTCCACCGGTTTTCATGGTTTCTGACACCTCTCTCACCTTCCGTCGGGGTCGAAACATCTTGTTCAAGCATCAATCCATCGCGTTGCACTGCTGCTGAGGGTGAGGTAAACGGGACAAGGCCAAGCCTTTGAGGTGAAATGTGGATCTTGCCATGCGTGTACTGTCGCGCGCCGCCGCGAACGTGGCCCCCGAAAGCCATGTAAACAATAAACCTCACGATCTGAACCTCGAGCCATAGCCCGAACTCGTAAAGCCGGTGAAAGGTGCCAGCATGCTGAGAGAATTTGCTTCTTCACAGTCTGCAGGACATCCCCGCTCTAGCCGTGAAGGAGATGCACGAAGAGCCCCAGGCTCTTAATGATTAGAAAAAGGTTTTTGGGGCCCATATGGGCCCATAATACTATACGTATAGTAAGGACCCCCCAAAATAGTACTAATTGGCGATTATTTAGGCCCCTATATTAAATGTCCCTGTTTGGGCTTGTCATCCGGGACTTCAGACGTGAACCATTAGCCGCCCTGTCTGATGCTTCAGAAATACTTCTCGAACGAAGCTCAGCGGAGGGAGGCGCAGGGAAGCGAAGTAAGCTTGGAGTTGCTACTCAAAGACTTGGAGAAGGAGCGTAGTAAAGGGGCTGTGGCTTGCAATTCTACAACCACGATGAGTTAGAACTACTGCATTGATGTGCGGGGCGGTTCTGCAAGCTTCAAAGCCAGAGCATAAGGCGCCTGCACACGCAGCGGTCGTGCAGTGTGCACGGTGTGCGTTTGCACACAGGGCCACCAGCGAATCTGTAGGCAAGTCTACGTAGCGTGAACTTCGCCAAATAGCCCCGAGATCAACAAGTTCCGACTTTTCACTGCCGCTTGGAAGGCCAATGGGAGCGAATTAACACACCAGATTCTGAGTCATCTCATCACCCCCAAATTAGACACAGCAACAACATCAAGCACCGCGCTGCAAAGGGTTGCCCGAGTCTTGGTCCTAATCCTCTCCCTGAGTACTGGCCTTGCCGGCTTGCAGGCGGATTAGCGCCTGTTTGATTGCACCCTGATCGCTGCAGGGTGCCAGACGAATCAAGCGCATGAAGCTCATCTGTTTCAGGAGCCGGTTCAGCTGATTTAGCTTCCAGGCCGCCATGCTATGGCCCTCAGCCTCATGTGGCAAGGACGCCAAATGCTGCTCCATCAAGCCTACCGTGTCTGCCGCCCCTTGGGGCAGGTTCAATGTTGAAACGCGGGCATTGAGGTGCGGTAGCAGCAAACCGAGTAGTGCCGATTCGCTCAGTTCCTTCAAAGAGTCTCGCTGACGCTTATCTAGCTTCACTGCGCGGCTGGAGTGTGGTACGTGGCAATATTCACATTGAACGCCGTTCGGGCAATTCCCATAGCGTAGAAACCTCGGCTGGCTGGGAGTGGACAAAGCCTCTCAGGGAAGGAAGCCATCTGCTGAAACTTATGAGCCGTGTGTCTCTAGATACATGAACCTTCATTACTCCTACACCGCTTTAGATCTGCATCGCATCTACACCCCTTAGCCCAGCTTCGGGCTGCACATTAGTTGGATCTGGGGTGGGCCCCGTTGGGGCTCAAGACGTAACATGTCACGTGGCTCCAAAGGTGGCGATCTGGCTCAGCACCTCAACATGGCACAGAAAGCCGCACCTTCAAGTCGGCTCAAAGAACTAACCATTCAGGTCAAAGCCCTGCAGCAGCTTTCCCCAACTTCCCGAAAACGGAATGCCCTCTGAACTTCCAGCAGCCCCAGGTCCAAAACAGCTGGGGGCCCGTATCATGCAAAATGAAGGGATGATCTTGAGGTGTATTCATTAGACAATGACAGACTATGGCTATGACACTTCTGTCCATCTTGAGACGAAGAACCTGGGTAGATATTCTGCCTCCTAAGTGGGTGAAAATTGTTGAGCAGCTGTTTTGAAAGGATTGCGGAGCAAGTCCTCCAGTTTAGCAAGTCCTGTCTTGCGCCAAGAAGCTATTGGGGAATACTTTAGTAGGGTCCTATGTCGCGTCAAGCTATTGGGAAGTTCCAATTCGCGGGGGTCTGTTCTGCCGCCGGCTATTGGGCAATGTTGTTTTTTGTTTTACCGTCCCTTTAGCAGGCGGCTGAACCTTGTCCAAACCCCCCGCCCAGCATTTGGCGATAGCAGGTGAGCAATCGGTAAGAAGCAACAGGCTGGAAACACAAAAGCGCAGAGCGGGAGACTTGGAGACTGTAGAACCCTTCGCCAAACCATATGTCGAAAAAGGCGGGTCCATGCCTGAGCCCTCACCCCTAAAATCCCTAAAACCCTGAACCCTAAACACCCTAAACACCCTAAAAACCCTAAATCCCTGAATAATTCCTGGCGAGCAACAGGCAGGGCTTCCTGCAAAGCTCCGGGTGGCCATAACTTCCCTTGGAAGGAAGAGTCGCAGCGTCTGCCTCGCATAAAAGTGGAGAACTACATGCACCCTAAACCCTAAACCCCTGAACCCCTAAACCGCCCTACACCCTAAACCCCCCCCAAACCCCTAACCCCGAACTTGCCCTAGTTTGGGTCTCGACCTCGGGGTTTCTGTGGGATTGCTGCAGAGTTCGGCTCTCTCTCGCTTTGGGTTTGGGGTGTGGTGTAGGGGTTTCTGGTTTCGGAAGGCCTGCAGAGACGGGATTGTAGATTCAGGCGCACCAATAATGTGAAGGATGTTGGGCTGGGGTATGTATGCATGTATATATATATATATATATATATACAGATCTATCCATGTATGCTCTTAGGGCTTCGGAGGTCTACGAGGTTCAATGCAATCGAAGGACTCAAAGCAGTCTCCGGTTGCGAACTATTCCGGAACGTGAACACCCCGAGATGCTCATGAACGCAGGTGACGAGGCTGTAGGACTGAAGCCTAGTGAATCCAAATCCTCCAAGACCACCCAGGCAAATCCTGCACATCCGCTTACGGCCCGCCCTTGCCGTGTGGCCTTTACTGGGGCTGGCTGCTCCTCTTGCTCTGTGGCCAGAACCGGCGCAGGCTCCTCGCGAACTCTTGCGCTGAGGATGATCTCTCTCGATAAACAAGATGACACTGAGAAGAAAACCTTGCGATAATGGAGATGGCGATAATAACGCTGGCAGCTGTGGTAGCGGTCGTCGTATGACAATCTAGTAGCAGTAGCAGCGGCAGCAGCAACACCGCCAGCAGCATGTGAAGGAGCAAGAGTAGTAGGAGTCGTCCTCGGCAGCAGCAGCCGCAGCAGCAGTCGTCGAAGTGGGACCAGCAGCTTCAACAGCAGGAGGACATACCACGAAAGCTGCAACAGGAGCAGCAGCAGCAGCAGCAGCAGCAGCAATTGATGTGATCTTTTGTCCCTGCCCCTTCAAGCATCAACAATAGAACAAGATGGTAAGTCTAACAGAAGTAGCAACAGGAGCAGTCGTGGTGAATGCTTTAGCAGTGGTCGTCGAGGCAGCTACCGGTGGTTGCTTCGTTTTCGTCTTATGGGAAGCGCCCAACATGCTGCTATCAATCAGTATCTACACAGGGTTTATGTCAAACAATTTCGGGGTCATTCGATGCTCAAAGCGTTCTGGCCTCCGCCTGGATCTCCTGAGCACCATCTGGGGTTGGCGGTCGTTCTGCATGAAGTTGTTCGGCACGGTGCTCCTTGGATGCGATAAAGGCTAGAAGGAAAGGCAGCAGTATGTCCAAAAGATCTAAGGACACGGGTGTGACACTAGTGATGTACAGATTCAAGCTGAGCAAAGGTGAATCTGTGCACAATCTATTTCAAAGCCTCCGGAGCGGATGATGAGTCCCTAGAGCCCCGTCTCAACATCGTCGTAGGAGATTCGGTTTCCCTGGGCAGTCTCTGCTCCCAAACCCAGATGTCCAACTGCGTGAGGTCTCCTGTCTGTGGAGATGCAACAGATCGGCAGTTCCATACTGCTGTCGTATTCCAAGCCCTCCCAAAGATCTCAACCTGTACGGCCCTACATGCCCGAATCATCAAACCTGAACTGCAAGAACCCCAAGCTCCTCATGGGTAGTTGTCAAAGTTATGGTCCCTTTTTGGGTCCCTAGTATAGTACGGCACCTAAGATCTGTACCCAAAAAGGGGCCGTAATATTGACCTTATGTATCGGCCTAGCAACCCCCAAAGGAACCGGTGCCTTGACACCAGCATGTAGAAACCCCACAGAATCTCCAATTGCAGGTCGGGCTCCAGGTTCTTCACATAGTTCCTGACACAAAGCAGAGATGCGACTCTTTGTGTGGGTTCCTGGTTCGAGGGTTTTGGGATGGTTTGGGGCTTCGCGGTCTTGGGAGTGCTGGGATGTTGTGGAATAATGCTGTTCGGTGCCTGAGGGCCTTAGGGCTCTATAGGAACTAATCGTGCAGGTTATTAAAGCTTTGCGTTTTCGAAAATCTGGCCATAGCAACAGGTGCAAACTTGACCCCTGCTTGTCAAGCTTCCTAGCTTGACGTAGGACAAGCCCTGTATCAGCAGTCAGCATCAGTCAGGCTTCTCGCACTTCTTCGCGTTGGGTTGTAGGTGTGTAGCATTGGGCTTCGAAGGCATCTTCACATCACTTTTGGGGTGGGGTTTCGGGCTTGGTGCATCTAATCTTCCCAGGACAGGCTCCAAAGCCCAAAGCCACAACCAACCACCTTGTGAAGGTGTGCAAAACACACGCCCGTGGTAAGGGCCCTGTACTATTGACAGCAAACCCGCTGCAGCGACATGGCCATATGCTCCATGAGCCCCTCAACTCCATGATATAGGGGCCTTAACAATTAGAATAGGGTTTTGGGGCTCATTCTGCTATGCTTATAATAAGGAACCCCCCCAAAAAGCATTGGTAATTACCCAGGCACCTATATCATAGGGACCCTTACAGGGGGAAGGGTTGCGGCCCTTCATACCTATATTAAGGAAGTATACTCCCCTGCCCCCCTCCCTCCTACCCCCTTAAGGGTCCCTATCCCTAAACCCTAAACCCCTAAACTCTAAACCCCTAAACCCTAAACCCTTAAACCCTATACTATCCTGGCTCATCCCTGTGGCTGGCGCCTGGCTGCTCGGGTCTCCCCCACCTGTGGACGGTCGCCAGCTGGTGGTGCGGAGAGCGAGAGACGACGAGAGGGGGCCGCCGTGTCCTGCCAGGAATCCCTCCGAGGGTTACTTGGAGGTTCAGGGGTAGCTATAAGGGTTCCTTTAATAGGCATCCTATAAGGGTATAGGGTTTAGGGCCTACTTGGAGGTTCAGGGGTAGTTATAAGTGGGTTATAAGTCCCATAATATGGGTTTTTATAACCCTACTTATAACTACGAGTGCCCATGAACCTCCAAGTAAGGTCGGGGTGGGGCGTACGTGGCGGGAGAGCAATAGTCCTTCGAACATGTGACAAAATACTCGTTCACAGCGTATATTTCACAAGACAGTATCATTCAGGCAAGGCTGACAGAGTTTCAGCAGTGGGTCGTTTTCATGCATGGTCAGGAGCAGTGCTGCTGTCAACAGCAAGAAAAATATCACCGAACATTGATGCAGGCATAGGATTCAAAGTGTCGGACTCAGCGCTTGGGACCCTAGGAATCATGCTTGCCGGATTGCTGGCATGGCTTGCAACCCTGCTATTCCACCTCTGCCGTGTTATGTTGGTGCAAATTTGCCGCTAAGCACAAGCCCTGGACCCTTCGCCGGCAAACAGACTGTACCGCGGCGTAGAAAGTAGACTGCCCGGCGAATATGAAGATCTTGGCGTGTGGTCCGTGCGGTCCTTCACAGCGATGAAGGTGGACTCGTAGATGCAGTAGGTGGCCATCGTCCTAGTGCTGCTTTATGCGAGGCAGAGGTACAAGTGCCAGACCACAATCCTTTCTCAGCCAAATGCTGCGAAGATGTAGCACAAGCATCTGGCCGCCTTTGCGGGCAACCATGGGCAACCTCAACGAGTCCTCAGCTGAAGTGCGCGCCCTGCTCGAATTTGGGGCTTATGCGGTCTATGTCTCCGGCCTCCTAAGAGGCCGCAGAGGCAGCCCCAATCCTAAACTCCATCTCCCATCAGCCTGAATCGCGCCAGTTTTCGAGCCTCGCCGGCCGATACTGAGCTCTAGCCAACTTTGAAGTCAGCCATCGCATTGTCCGGTTTTAAGTCTCGCAAGAGATTCGGAGAGGTGCCTTCGGCTCTAGAAATCAGGACTTCAGCCCTCCAGGATCTCACGAGCCGGAATGTCCTAGCAAAATAGTATACATAGAGGGGCCTTACAATATAATTCGGATAGGGGTTCCCTTTAAAGGGTTCCTTAGAGGGTCTATAAGGGATACTACAAGGGCGCTATATATAGGGGAAAACTATACTGTATTTATGACAAGAAACCCTCAAACTAGTGTAGGTAATTACTCAGGACCCTTTACTAGGCACGACAACGAACTAGGGTTGCAGTCAAGCAGCACCGTGTGTACCGGTGCACTGATGGCAAAGGCACTGATGGCAAAGGAAGAAGGAGAACAGCAGCACGACACTTGCAGCAATACCAAAGTTGAAAACGACAACGACAGCCAGCACCGACACTGGCGTTCCAACTGACTGGAGGACAGTCAAGAATGATAAGAAACTTGACAGGAAGGTCATTATCATCGACAAGCGACAGTAACAGTCGTAAACGTGGTGCATGTTGGTGGTGGCGGCAGTCGTGACCGTAGTCGTCGTCGCAACAATCAGTCGTAGTGGCAGCAGCAGCAGCAGCTGCTGCAGTGGCAGAACCGGATAGATAGATAGATAGATAGATAGATATGTCATATGTATATGTATATACATATACACAATATGTTCTTTACTAGAACACAGTATGCTATATGATGTTATACTATGTGATACTCGACCCTGATAAACATAATATGTATATAGATGCATACATATACACAAACACATACGCAGATACCTACTTACATACCTACCTACATGCATAGATTACATACATGCTCCTAATCCAGCTTAACCAAACATAAACATACACATACATATACATATACTGACATACATGCATGATGGCAGGCAGGCAGTGCCTTGAGTACATACAGAACATACACTGCATCCAGATATTCATAATATGCTTGTGTCAAGGTGCTACATCATGGACATGACTGTGGCTCAGCTTCTATCGTATTTACAAGATCTCCGGCGATCGATCCTGCAGCTGAGTTGCACTACACCACTCCTGCAAAGGCTCTAATTTGCAGCACTTGCGTATATCGAGGCTGGCGCTGGTTGGTCTCAGACCGCCCTAAGTAGCCCTCACTTGGCAAACCGCGCTGCCCTCTTCTTCCTGCCGGGACAACTACACTACAACCCCGAGTTTTCCCGGTTTAGGCCTTCACGGCGAGGTGCACTACGCAGCTTCAACTGCATGCACAGACTGCCTGACGTTTGCCTGACTCCAAGCAGTTCAAGATCCTTCTGTGGCGCGCGAGAAGTGTGCTGACAGGGGCCCCGACTTCTTCTCCTCCTCAGACATCTCGCCTGCCATGTGATGGAACGGCGGAGCTGACATCGTGCGCCCGACTGCATCCGGTGATCTGCATGCATGCTTCATTACGACGATCGCGGGTTTGTGGTTAGATGCACAAGGAGAGGGAAGTATACCAAACACACTCTGTTCCGACCTCTACTGAAGGGGCCGTGCGGCATCGTAGCTTAGTAGGCGTCGTGGACCCCGAAGTGCCACGAGAAGGATACAAACTAAAGTGCAAAACTCAGCGACCGCTAAGCCCAAATTGAGCAGCCGTTCAGACTGTTCGAGATGCTTCGATATATTGTGATCACCTGGCCGAAAGTTCTAGGATCGGCAAACGAGGAAACCACGCTGTGCACTGCATGCGCAGGCCGAAATTGATCCACCAATGTAAGGAGACATCTAGATTATAGATTCATCTAGACAAGCCACAACATAGAGCGGCTAATATAGCGTATCAACTGAAGACTGTGCAGGGCGAACAGCCGACTCAAAGAAACTCAATCCAAACCAGCCGGGACGCCTGTCGTGTTAGGCTTCGCCGGCGCTGGCTCGGTTGGCTTCTTGGTTTCTATCCTCACGCATGCTAACCGTCGAATGTGTAAGGCCAAACGAAGAATCGGTGTTATGCGGACGGGGAAGCATATGCGGAAAGAAGATGAACAGAACAAGTAACCTTGCAGAGTTTGTTGCTAATGAAGGGCACCATACCATGGAAAGCAAGGATGAGCAACTCGCAAGCTAGCCGCAACTGTCGGGCAACTTTCACAAGTTCCGACTGACCGCACCTTTCCAACACAACCGACATGCTGTTGAAACCTAGCAATACCAACATTCCGAACCATAAGCCGACAGTCCCAAGTTCAAGTTCCAGACCACTACTGAACCAAGCCAGAACAACTCGCACACAAACAACGACGAGGGGGAGCACGATGGATAGAGATGATGCTGAAGACGATGGTGACTGCAGTAGCAGTGGCGGCGGCGGCGGTGGTGGTGGTGGTGGCGGTGGTGGCGGTTGTTGTGGTGGTGGTGGCGCTGGTGCTGGTGCTGCTGCCGCTGCTGGGGGGGGTGGTGTTGTTGTTGTTGGTGGTGGTGGTGGTGGTCGTGGTGGTGGTGGTGGTGGCAGTAGTAGTCTGAGTCGTAGTAGTCGTCGTCGCACGTGCTATAGTAGTACAAGATGTCCTCGTCGTAGCAGCAGCAGTAGCAGCAGCAGCAGCAGCAGCAGCAGCAGCGCCAGTGGCCGTGGCCGCAGCGGTAAAGCGATAGCGATAGCAGCAGCAGTTGCTGTTGTAGATTTTGAAAACAGCACAAGAGCTGAATAGTAGTTGTTGTAATAGTAGGAGGAGGAGGAGGCGGTAGTAGGAGTCGCAGTAACAGAAATCGGCAAGGTAACTCCCGCATTCTCCTGGTCTCGAGGCTCTGCGCTGCGGCCTTCAAAGCGCTACCGAAGCGCTCGGACCTCCTCTTCTTCCTCTCTGCTTCCTCGCCAGCCTCTCGGCGTTGAAAGTCACGACAGTGCGTTCTGGAGTGTCGCGTTTTGGGCTTTGGTGTGGCTACAGGGCACCACAACCATGATAAGACTATTATTGAGTTCATGAGTTGCATGTGGCTTTTCACGCAAGCTTGTTGCGATGACGTTACCCACTGGAAGCGATTGCTTCGCACGGTCACTATTTGCAGCCTACCGCCGAAAAAAAAAACGAAGCCCAGACCAAGGGTAAAATCCTAGCAAAACCTAGGCTCCTAGATCCGACCCCCCTGCGCAAACTTAACCTTATAATCCCCTCCCTGGGGGTTGCAGTGTTATTGTCATGGCCTACATCTTGCTACGGGGATCACCAGGGAAGTCAGATGGCGGTTTCTCAATTCCCCGAGAAGTGACAAATTAACCAGAACCCCACGTCCACCCTCAACCAACACTCTCCTACCCCCTACTTGGAGGCTCATGGGTAGTTATACATAGGGACTGATAACCCATATTAGGCGACCTATACCCCACTTTCCAATTTCCCTTGAACCTCCAACTGGGAGTTTCCGAAAATAGAGGACCTTAATATAGTACCCTAAATGGTAGGATCCCAATTTTAAGGACCCCGTACCCTAATTTTCGGAAACTCCCAAGCAGAGTTCCCGAAAAAAAATCCTCCCCCCAGCCTCTGCGAGGACTCCGAAACGCTTCAAGCGCTCCGCCCTCGCATCGCCTTCCACAGGTGCTGGCGACTCCCTCTAGGGATGATGTGGAAGCCTTGACAATTGGAACAGGGTTTTGGGTGTATATTATAACTATATAAGTATCTATATATTTATTCTATACCCCCCTAGAACCACATTTAGTAGCAAGGATATGTTTAATTACACAAGGATATGCTTAATTGAACATTCCTAAGGAGACTAAAGTGTTGCTCCAAAGCCGAGTATGCAAGGGTTATGGTTTAGGGTTTAGGGTTTAGCGAGTTTTGGCGGTATGACTTCTCCTACGGTTTTCATCGGTTAGTGGGCTTAAACTTGTCGTTTGCTACCTGCTGCCTGCTGACCACTACTACTGATGCGAGCTATCCGTCTTCGCATTGGCACTGGCACCGCTGAAAGCTGAGCCTGCAAGTCTGACACCACCGTAAAACAGCTGAAGCCCAACCCACAAAGCCCAGAATCCCTTCAACAACCTATCCATCTTGTGGGGTCCGACAAGTCCAGTCCCGCACTCACTTGGGCATACCAAGAAACATCCTCCAGTGCAAAACAGACTCGTCTGGAACCCCGTGCATGATACCTCCAATATAGGGGCCTTAGGGTTTTGGGGCCCAGGATACTATAACCATAATGAGGAACGCCTAGGTAATCATAGAGGCCCTATATTACCAAACCCATTTTGGGGGTTCCTTATTATAATTCTAGTGTAATATACCCCCCCAAACCCTATTCTTTCTAAGTATCAAGGCCCCTGAGACTAAATCCTTATGGTAGCCCTTATGGTAACCCTTATAGACCGTTTAAAGGAACCCTATAAAGGAACCCTATTGCAAAATTCAATGCCCCTACATGACCTCTAGCAAAGCCAGGCCTGCTGCGATGCCGAACCTCTGCGCCCGCTGGGCGATCTTCGCCTCCTCTTGGTCTGCAGCAGAGCCTGCGGGGTGGCGGTGGGTGTCGGGGCCTTCATAGAGGCTGTTGGGATCCGTATAGTTCTAGTACAGAAAATCATAAACGTATTATTATTATTATTATTATTATTATTATTATTATTATTCTTATTCTTATTATTATTATTATTATCATTATTATTATTATTATTATTATCATTATTATTATTATTATTAGTATTATTATTATTATTACTATTTCTATTATTATTTATAGTAGGATTGACTGAGGAGGGGCGCTTCAAGGAAGGGGACCGTACTGCAGGGATGAACTGAAGCCACGTGCGAGGATTTGACGAGCCAGCCTCCCCTCAGAGCCCGACCTGCCAACAAGCGTAAAGCCCTTTTCCTGAGAGGGCTTAAACCTGAAAGCCACCACAGGGGTATATGGTCCCAAATAAGGGGCATCTAGGGTCGAATAGAGGGTAGATGGAGGGTCTAGGCATGAGCCGTGACTAACAGCAATGTTCAAAGCCGTGCCTCCCGCACTCGTGCCAAAGCGCTGCGCTCGCTGCATCTTCTTGGCCGCGTCGTCGCCAGTGGCTACTGAGTGCAGAGGCTACGGGGGCGGTCGAGAAGTTTTCAAAACCTACGAAGGATCTGAACCTTGAAGTGCACTGTTGAAAGGAGGGTGCAAAGGAGAATCAAGCAATTACCTAAAATTGAAGGGTGTACGGCTAAGGCACGCTTCATGCTGTGGCGAATACAGGCCCTGCTCAAATGCCCTGAGAAGGAACGTCGAACATGTCGCGTGATCCGCCAGTGAAAAAGTCGCTGTGCCGAAGCTCATCGTGCATCCCGGTGCCAATCTCTGCTTGGGAAGATTTAGGCTTCGGGAACGTATAAACATGTAATCCTGAAGCCCGAAACCCTTACTAAGGTCCATGAGCCTACACCCTAAACCCTGAAGCCCAAGAACCTCAGAACCCTATACTTTGAAGCCCTAGGCCCTGGACCCTCGAAATACAAACCCAGCTACATGACATCTACTTCACAGGCTGCCTGCTCCACCGAAGCGCTGTGCACGCTCCTCCTGAAAACTTCACACGGAAGCGCAAGGCTCGGTCTAAAGTGGCTTCAGTGACTCTGTGGAGCTCCTTAGGAGGATTCAGATGCCGAAGAACAGCAGCATTATTATTAGTATTGCAAGTAATAGGAATGCGGATTGCTATTATTCTTAGCATTAGCTCCGAGCTTCAAGAGAGTACGAAGCCCTGCCATTGGTCCTTGTTGGCCTCGTCCGAGGCCCCCGCGCTGGCACCTGAAACCCACCGAAAAAGGAGTGGAATGAGCTGAGCCTTTACGGTTTGGCCTGTAGGTTGGTTTTAGGATTTAGGGTTAGTGTTTAGGGTTAGGATTTTGGGATTAACATCGCTACTACAAGTAGCGATTTACTCTGCCCTAAGAAGTCAATCTCCTTGACCTTACATTGGCCGCAAATTACCTGTGTGTGTAGCAAAGAAGGAGGTTTCTCCATGTGTTAGAACATTTTTCACGGAGAGCAACATCGCGGCTGCACGGGACTTCACACTCGACTCGGATGTGGCATGCCACTGTTTGGGAGCCTGGTTCACACCGTGTGCAAACGGAGACATGACATACACTTGCATGTGCAAAATGCAACACCCTTCCAATTATCAAGTCCCCTATACTGGACCAGCTGTGGCTTATCACTGCATTTTTACGGTCAGTCATCCCAACTCCGTCTACCTCAAAGGTTCGTATAGGGGCCTTGACAATGCATACCACTGTACGTAGCACTCGTATAGTGATAACTAACAGGTACAATAGGGGGACGGCTTTGTTAACTACTTCGACCCCTCTGTCAGTCGTAGAGGTCATGGTCGCCAGCTCCCCCTCATGCCTGCGACGCCGAAGCGCTGCGCCCGCTGCGCCTTTTTCGCAGCGTCGTCGCCGGCACCTGTTCTTGGAGATTTAGAGCCTTACGGACTGGTAGGGAATCGGGCGAGTCAATCTCCTGAGCGCAAGGCTTAGGGTATTGATTTCAGGGCTCGGGTTTGGGTATGTAAATACTACGAAAATCGAGGCGCCACAAAGGAAAGGCCATCGTCCTTGAGGCTCCTGGTCATGTGTCGAGGTCTCATGGCTCAGGTCGAAGAGCCCAAGCACAACAAACACTAATGTAGGGGCCGTAATAATTAGAATAGGGTTTGGGGGGGATATTATACTATAATCATAACAAGGAACCTGCAGAGTAGTACAGGCCCTATGGACCTCTGAACGGAACATAGTAAGTGTGATTTGCGTGCATATGGTCTGCCTCGCGACTCCAAGCACAGCACTCGGGGTGCCTCTTAGAGTCTTAGAGTTTCGCCAGGAAACTGAAGTTCATGAATCAAGCGGTGCCTGCTAAACAGTGCAGAAGTGGGGCCTATACAGCATGACCAATATCTTCTTGAAGAGACTGACGGTACTGAACCTGCTGGGCAGCAGCACGAGTTTACGTGAGGCCTCACCTCAGAAAGCAAAATCCTCAACTCCCACAAGCAAGCAGCGCACCTCTTGGCTGGTCCTGGCTGGCTTACCAGGGCAAAGCCATCTCGTCAATGCAAAAGTAGTGCTAACAGTGACGAAATGCTACACCGCATCCCGAATGATGTAGCAAATGAATCTGCAAGTGTACGTGGATGCGTATATGTATGTGTATAAATACTTGATAAATATTAATTGCACACATCTAATAGATATAGATATACATACATGTACATATACATGTACATATACATATACACATACACATACACACATACATACATACATACATACATACATACATACATACACAAAATATATACATACATATAAATATGTGTATAGAGGTGTAGATGTGCATATGTGTATACACACATACATTTATGCACTGTGCATACACTTGTGCAGGTATATCCAGGTGCATAGCGTCCAGGTATATCACGGTGCACATGTTTGTTTATATCCGTCCGATTTTGTAACCAGTGTATGCTTGTCGGTAAATGCTGCCCATACTTATGTGCACATGCATGTTAACATATATGTTTATGTATACCTATGCATGTGCTTGCATGCCTATGTACCTGCCTGCATACCTACAAACAACAGCATCATACAGCCCCTTGCATGACAGCCGTATCATACTGTGTTCATCTGAGGGGAGGCTCGTTAAGGATTGCCGACGGTCTGACGAGTACTGCACCGAGCCCACAGTACATCGTTGCCGAGACACAAGCCGCCACAACAAGGAGAGGCCCCAAGAGTAGCCCGGATGGCGAGATGTCTGCAACAGAAAGAAAGGCCCTCACTCACGAACCCCAGCAACATTAGCTCCCGACCCGCCTTCTCTGCAGAAGGAGCGGCGCTGCCTTAGGGGGTCTTCGCAGTCGTGGCACTGCTACACTTTGATTTTGCAACCTCAGGCTCCGCCAGTAGCCCCGCAGGGGCCACCTAGCACTATCCGAGGACTCTGCAGCTCACCCTCCAACATGCAAGGCAAGAGAAGGCTTATCAAATATAAAACACTGCGTATGTATGTATACATATACATCTAGAACAATATGAATAATAATAATAATAATAATAATATTGATAATGATAATAATAGTAATAAAATAACAACAATAATACTAAACATAATAACACTAAGAATAATACGAATAATAATAGTAATAGTAATAACAACAATACTAACATCAACTCAAAAGGAAGATTGAACTTGAATTTATGTAAAATCAGGATGAAATGCCCCGAGTTAAAGTCCTCCCAATTGTCCGCTTCATTGACGCTTCATCACAAGCATCGAAATTTTCAGGAACTTATCGAAGCATGCCGCTGGTGATTCAAATCTGCGATCAGATACACAGTATTGAGTATTGCTTGCTGGCGACTTGGCACCCGCACCAAAACGTTTCGCACGCTGCGCCTTCGCATCATCATCGTTCGCGGCCTTGGCAGCAGCTTTCCGAAGGACTGGATTGCCCCAGTGATTTTACAGCTGGGACTGTTGTTTTCTGCTGCTGGGTGGAGTGGGCGAATCGGCGCGGGCTGACCGCGTTGCGTTTCGAAGTCCTGGTTGATGAAAGGCATTTGACGAGTGGCTTGCTGTGACTTGCCTCGCTTGGGACATGGAGCTTCGGGCTCTCACATCTTTGCTGTCAACGGTGCTTGCTGGACATGGGTGGTGCAATTAGAGATGCTGCACTGGAGCCCTCGTTCCTTGGAAACCTTGAACATGAGGGAATGACCCTGTTTAAAAAACCCAGCAATCCCCACTCAATCATGTATGCATGTATGTAAGTATGTATGTATGTATGTGCTTGTATGATTGTATGTGTGTATGCGCATGTATGCGTATGTGTTTTTACCTGAGTATGAACTACGCATGATCGCCGAATCCACGCATGCATGGATGGGATGGATGTGCATCACACTGTCTATGTTTACGTGTATGTATATACAAGCACATTCTCAGATAGGTCACTGTTTCGGATTAGGCACTTGCTTATTAATTAGGTGTCTAAGCTTTGGCACAAAAAGTGACCCAATGCCACTTTGAACTTGAGCCCCCCCCCCCCCAACCCTGATGCCCAAACCCAAAGCCGTCGCACCACGGTAAGAAGCGGAGAGGGCGCGGCCCCGAAGCGCTTGGCGCGCGCCTCCAGCTTCTCCTGAAGCCGTGGAGGCGCAGTTAGGGTTCGTTCTTTCCCTCAACATATGTTGCTATATATATGCAAATATGTTTTCTTTGTATGTGTATGTGTACATACGTATGGGTGAATGAATATGAGTGTATAAATATATGTATATATATATATATATTGTAATATGTTATGTTATGTTATATTATATTATATTATATTATGTTATATTATGATATATTGTATTATATTATATTACATTATATTACATTATATTATACTATACTATACTATACTATATTATATTATATTATACTATACTATATTATATTATACATATATATATATATACACATACATACATACATTCGTTTTGCACACCTACCTACCTGCCTACCTAACTACCTACGTACATACATACATAATTACATACCTATGTACATTTCTACATATACATCTATACACATACACATGCACATACATATACACATACAAACTAAATACATATACATGTACATATACACAGAATACATACATACCTAAGCCATTTGATTCTAGATCATGCGTTGGGGAGACAGGTATACAAGTTTAACATGCTGTCCTGATTGGGGCGAGTCTCTGGTTTAGGGGAGAAGTAAATCTAATTTCGAGGCTTCGGCCCTGACAAAAGCTGCAGGTTCCAAGGTCATAGGGTGAGGACTTGGGTCCATATATGATGAGGTCCCCTACCATGGCTATACATGGACAATAACCTACTACAAGAAAGAAAAGGTATTCGTGAGAACACAAGTCAGAAGCTGTAGCGAGCCTCTTACGCTTTGAGTTAGAGATTCCGGAATTGAATGTGTTTGTGGGATATAAGAGATGAGGGTTTTTGGGATTAGGTCAGCGATTTCAGTTCCGGCTTCAGCCGATTGCAAAGCGTCGATCGAGGGAGTCAGGGCTGTGGAGCATGCACTACTGCAGCGGCGGGGGGGGATCTTGCACAGATTTCGGGCTTCAGCCAACAGCGGTGATCCAGGAGTCTTGCTTGGAATGTCAACTTGTGAGCTCGGCATGAGACAGGATACCCTGTGCAGCAAGTCAGAGCGACGTAAACCCGACGACCTGCAACGGAAAATCGTTCCCCGTCCCTTAATTATGAAGAATCCTCATATACTAGTCAAGCAATGTTGGGGACCTTAGTTTGGGGGTCCTTATAATAAGGATCCTACTAGTCAGGGTACTATATTATTAGGGTCCCCTATTTTCGGAAACTCCCTTAGTCGAACGGTGACTCGCAAACTCCCCCAGCTCCTTGGTTGACAAGGAGCCGGAGTTGCCATTCTCGGTGCCCTGCGGGTTTTTTGCTGGGCGAAGTTCCCGAGTTAAATCCCTCAAGGCCCTCGCAAATCAAAATATCGCGAATCTCGGCGAACAGGATATAGGAGAAAAGAGATCACCACATGTAAGCTGGCCATGCACCCTAAACCCTAAACCCTAAACCCTAAACCCGAAAACCCTAAACCCTGAACCCTAAACCCGAAAACCCTAAACCCTGAACCCTAAACCCGAAAACCCCAAACGAAGTTAACTGCACAGCGACTCTGCCTCCGATGCCGCCATCGCCTGGTCTCGCGTCTAACAAACACTGCCGATTGCACTGCATTACTTTTGGGTGCCTAAGTAATTACCTATAGGATCCCTTCAAAGGGTTCCTTTAAAGGATCTATAATTATAAGGGATCTACAATAAAGTTTCCAAAAAGAGCCTAAACAACTATGTAAGGGCTCCTTTTCAAGGGGTCTATAAGGATTACTATACGGGCTATTATGAGGATTTAGTGTAGCGGCCTAAGTAGTTACCAACATTATTTTGGGGTTTCCTTTAAAGGGTTCCTTCAAAGGGTTTGTAAGGGATCTATATAAACGGTACTTGATATAGGGGCCTAAATAGTCACCAATACTACTTTTGGGGTTCCTTTACAGGGTTTCTCAAAAAAGGGTCTATAAGGGATCTATATAAAGGGTACTTGATATAGTGGCCTAAATAGTTACAAATACTATTTTGGGCCCAAACCCTGTTTTAATTATTAAGGCCTCTATATTAAGTGCTCTACTCGGCGTCCGGTGCAGCCCAGCTTACACACCGTAAGATGTGTCAAACGTGGCATGGTTCTTCTATAGCTATAGCGATGCAACTCACAGCCGTTCGTAGCATCATGTCTGCGACCTCGTCAGCCTTGTCGTATTTGGGCCAGCCACCCGAGCCTGACCTCAGAGCACCAAGCCCGGTCCTCGATACCAAGCTTGGCAAGGCCCGACAACACCCCATATCAAGAAAACACAAAACTCCAAACACCCCTCCCCGAGCCCCAATCCCTGAATAGCTTTGTTCGCAAACCCCATAACTCACTCGCAGACTTGCACGCAAGTACAGCAGCTCCTTTTACCTTGGGCCCCTTCTCCACAATGGACCAAGCATTGTGACATTACGTCCCGTGAATCCGAAAGACACGGGAGTACTCACCAAAACCTACATAAGTCTAAGTACCCACTCAATAAACCCTACAGGCCCCTTTGCCCCAATAAGTCCTTAATCCGCACCCCCCAAACCTCTGAACCCTAAACCCCTAAACCCCCAACCCGTAAACCCCTAAACCCTGAACACCTAAACCTCTAAACCCCAAACCCTAAACACCTAAGGCCTCTAAACCCCAAACCCTAAACACCTGAACACCCCTACACCCCAAACCCCAATCCCTGGACACCTTAATCCTAAACCCTCTAGACCCTAAACCCCAAACCCTAAACAGCAAACCCCAACCAGCCTCTGAGGCTTCTGCAGCCCCTGGCAACCGTCTTGAGCCAACGGCCGGCAGAAACAGCGCAGTAGGGTTTAGCGGTTTTTTGGTTGAGGGTTTGGGGTTTAGTTTTTGGTTTAGGGTTTAGGGTTTTTGGTTTGGGGTCTATGGCTAAAAGTAAGGGGCCTCAACAAGGGGCCCATGATACCATAGTTGTCATAAGGCATACGGGGCCTTAGTAAGGGGCCCACTATACCATCATAGTTCTAGTAGGGAATCCATCAAAGTAGTAGAGGTAACTCCTCAGGCCCCGAAGGTTAACGGCTAACTTCGGGCCCGGGGTCCACTGTGTTGGGCATTGGACGGGTTTGGGCATGTAGGGTATTGTGGAAATGGAATTCTAGGTTGGGCTGCGACTCAAGCCACATTCCGCTATTGCCCGCTTAGTATATTGAGGTGGGGCCTGTGGATGATTGGTTCATACTGTAGCGAAATACTACAGTGCAGCATAGTATACTACAGAGTACTGTAGTATAGCTCAGAGAGGTCACGTGAAACACGACAGGGTCTGAGTGCACGGAGCCCGAACATGCCACCGTGGTCTTTTTTAGCCGCTGTCTCTGGCAGGACTGGATGCGGTCCTTCCAGACTGCGGAGGCACCTGAAACCCCAAGGCTACCAGCCGTCTTGTACTTGCTTTCCGGCATGTAGTACCGTCGGACATCGATTCCTAAAAATCTCTTCAAAGCTCTCGGAGACCTTTTGCTGACATGCGATGAGGGCCTTTGCAAGATTCTAGCTGGGTCCTTGCAGTGTACTGCATGTAGAAACATCACCACAAACACGCCCTGTACAGAAAGGCATGTACAGAACGCTTTCTTCCTGACAAGTTTACCGTATGATGGCTCAACCCATGAGAAGCTTGAAACCTGGAACTTGCTCCGTCGCTGCCGTAGCTACAGCACCAACAGGAGTTGACCACGCAATGTATACCGATCAGGACTGTATGTGTATATGTATGAATGTATGCATGCATGCATGCAAGTATGAACTCCAGGCAGTATTGTAAGTGTGGCGTCCCCGGGCCTCCCAATTCTCGTCCGGCGGGGTGCGCCAGTAAACCTCGAAGGAAGCGGCGTCCCATATATGACATAGTATAGCCAAGTAAATCTATTCAATTAATTATCTCGTGTTGTATGATTGTATTTCATCTTATTCTTATAAGATACCAAGCCGGTGAGGGTCCGAAAGCACACGCCAGAAGATCGTGAAAAGGCAGGCTCCGGATCGGTGTCGCGTCTCAACATCACCAGACAGAACTCAGAGGGGGGCGTGTCCGTACACCCGCGTTGATGCCTGAGGGAGGCTGGGGAGCTCAGTCCATGGAAGATCACGGCCTTTCGGCCTGATTCGCTATATCATTGTCCACATCAGTTCCTGGAACATTAACATCAGTAACAAGTCAACCCGAACCACCAAACTCTCATCGCAGAACGTTGATCCCAGGAGCCATGTGTTTTGGTTGCTGTCTCTTTGCGGTGCCTCCTTGTGGTCCATGCTAGGCCAGCGAAGAGCACAAACGAGCCCTGCGCCGATCTCCTCCCGACTGGATCGACTCATGAAGCGGACAAGGTCACTTGTCACGGGACTACTGTTGGGTTAGCAGCAACATGAAGTCATGGTCCTGACTCTCATCGTACCATACCCATCATTGTCATCGTCCTACCTTCATGAGTAATCACCTGCTCACGGCCATACTCATCATTGTCATTCTCACCCATGGCCTAATGAGCACAACTGCGAGTAGCTCATAGCTCCACAGCCAGAACGGCACTCACAGTTCGAATCGTCCTACTCAGCATAAGTCGAATACCTGATCACTGATGGAACCACTTCCAGCCAGAACAGGGCAGACTCTGGAGTGCAAGCGGATGAAGGGACTGTAGAGCGCTCGTTTGGAGCTTGGGCTCCGGACCTAGAGCCTCACCGGTTCTCTTGTGGGCTGGCTGACTCAGGTTGAAGGCTGATAGCTGCGCTTGAAGGAAGTCTACGTGGTAGATGTCGGACGATACAGGCTTCCATGCGGTTTCGAGCTTGTGGTTCAGAGCACCTTGCCTCCCGACATCATTTCAGCAGAGGTCTGCACCCTTGAAGCCATCAACCCCGAATGCTCATGCCAAGGAGGGGATGGTCTCCTCCCTGTGAGCCTTCCGCGGGGTAGTTGCCAACGCTTTGGCTGCAATGGACAAGACCTGAAATGGGGCGCTGGCACTGTCCCACATAAACGAGCAAAGGGTATATAGGTTCGCTTTTTGGTTTTGAGCTCGCGGCAAAGGTGCCTTAGAGCAAGGCTGTGCGCAACGGGCCTGAAGAATAGCAAACAAAATCGTTAAAGCACGTGAGGATTCTCAACACTTTCAACCCTTCTAAACCCTGCCGAAACCAACACAACCCCCTAAAGTATCTCTTAGATGCAGGCCAATCGTGACATTTGGGGCTGGGCGGGTTTCTGGTCGAAGGATTTCAGGGGTTGAGTCCGAGTGCCAAGGGTTTAGGGGATACAAGGCTTGCGCTGCGGGATCCATCCCTGGCATGATGGTGTTGCAGGGTGAGCGTTTGCCAGGTGTCGGTGAGGCCATCGAGCTGCTGGGCTAAAGCTAGGGACCCAAACAGCGCGCGACACCGCTTCCCTGACTGGATACACCGGAGTACAAAGACTGCAGATGGATGCATGTGACGAAACCGAAGGGGCCGGAACAATCTTGGTGGCACTGTCTGCCTGATTCTGCTGCATTGCAAATTGCACACCCGGGGCCGTCAAACTGGAAAAATAGCTTTCGAAGCGAGGCTGCCCAGTCCCAGTCGAGGTTCACTGGGCTCGCGGCTGCGTTGTTGTTGGGGTTAAGCTCGAAAGCCACGCCAGAAAGCTGCGCAGCAAAGGCACTCACAACCAGAGCTTGCACGCTCCACCCTGTGCAGTAGTCAGTGTGAGGGCAGGCATGTTGATCCTGGGGTGGCCCGTGACCTTGCGGTGGGTGACGGCCATCGCTTCCGCCAACCTCAGCATGCGTGCTATGACTGGAGCGGGCGTAGTCGTCATCATGGCTGCTGTCGTCTGTCGCCTATACCCACGATGCAATAGTCTCTTCATCTACGTACTCGTTGTGCAATCACCTTTCTTGGCCTTGGCATTGTTCTACTGCTACTTATGATAGTTCTGTATCAGTTGCTTCCTGAGTCTTCACCACTAACAACGCATCCCTCGAAGATCTCCGAAGCCTCGACTGACAAAGCGTAAAGAGAAAACGATGAACATCACATATGTGTGCAGCAACTGCAACAGCAGGAGCAGCAACAGCCGGGCCACAGCCACGAGGGCGACAACGGCAAACAATCACAACAACCACAGCAGAAGCACCATCAGCATTAGCGGCAGCAGCAGCAGCAACCACCACCACCACCACCACCACCACCACCACCACCACCACCACCACCACCACCACCACCACCACCACCACCACCACCACCACCACCACCACCACCACCACCACCATGACCACCTCCATGCCGCCACAACCACCACCACACCACGACCATCACCACCTAGCACGAATACACGCAGTGCTAGCAGCAGCAGGGGTATAAGACGAAGTTCGGCAAAACATAACTCCGGGAAACAAAAAAGCACGCGCTCAGAGTCGGGGCCCTTGCTTCTCGACGTCGGTGTTGGGAGTGACGGATAAGGGCTTGCGGACCCGGGAATCCAGCTGAAACCACCTGAAGCTTGAAATCCGCTGAACTCTGAGCGCGCCTATATCCGATTCTGTCAGGGCACACATTTAAGGACTCTTTTCAGGGTTACTACCAGAACTTTCCGGAAGCTGATCGGCCAGGCGGGACAAAGGCGTGAAGTCTGCAACTCGGCAGCTGTGGTCAACCGAAACAGTCTGAACAGGCCCCAAACCTGAGCGCATGCAAACTGCATCCCCAACTCTGAACCCTAAACCCTAAACAGGCCCTAAACCCCTGAACCCCTAAAACCCTGAACCCCTGAAAAATCTGAACCCTAAGCCCCAAACCTAAGTCGGCGGAGGCCTTTGCTTCCACTCGCCCCAGGATTCATGTATCTGGCAACGGAAGCGGAGAGCGCGCCCCTCCTGCTCCTGGCAGGCGGTTTAGGGTTTGGGGTTTATAGGGTTTAGGGTTCGGGGATCAGTTTGGGTCTTGGGTGTAGGACTGATTTCAGGAAGTGTGCTGGTGTGGGTCTAAAGCAAGCATCATAGACTGGGGCTATGTAGTACCCATGCATAAGGCCTACTGATTTTATTAACTCGGAGGCTTCTGCGAAGTGGGGAGTTCGATGTGTGTTGTTCCCAAATTGGCACACAGTTTTGACCTTCACAGTATCATATATATATATAAATATATATATATATATATATATATATATATATACGTACATATATATGTGTGTATGTGTATATATATATATATATGTGTGTAGACATATATATATATATATATATATGTATATACATGTACGTATATGTACGTATATGTATACTTGTTCATACTTGTATATAAGCATACACACAAACTCGTGGTGTGTGTACATATATACTGTGCACCTACATGTTCATGTAGGTGCTGTGTGTTAATTCATTTGCATGCATTGACATCACAAGGAATGCGTGCCGATGGGAACCTCGTGCCATCGCACCATGAACTCAATGGGACTCTTAGCCAGCTCGGATGCCTGCCCGACAATGGGGTGAGGGCATTTATGGTGTTTGGGGGTTTCAGGGTGCGGCATCTGAGGGTTAATTAGAGTTTGTAGTAGGGATTCGGTGGGAGACATCTTTCGGAGACGAGGCGAGGACGATTCCAAGCTCACATCCCGGAGTTTCCAAACTGGGACAGACGGATTAGCTTGTGCGACGGGCAGACGCTCACAAATCCAAAGGCCGAGCAGATTTAGGTACGGAGTATCTATCTAAGAGAACGAGCCATGGAGTTATTGTGATGTGTGCCATACTCAGTATGAAACCTCTCTGAACCCGGCAAACAGCTCCAAAACCCTGCCACGGGCCGAGGCGAGGCCACGGAGGGTGTTGCCCAGGGCGATCTCGCCTCACAGCACCCCAAAGCCAAAATCGACCAAGCTTTGCTAGCTGCGGCTGACAAAACGCAACGGTGGCTGTTGCAAAAGTTCAACATGTGGTCAGCAGTGCAAGTCTGTGCTGCTGTTAATAGCGTCGCTACGATTCTCTCAACCAGACTCACGCAAAACAAAACACTTTTGCAGCTGAATCCCAACATCCTTTACGCTTTGAAGGAGACAACCAGATGTCCGACATGGGATGATAGCATCGTTGACACCCGGCCCCTTCCTGTCCTTACCGTAGTGACCTCCATACCCAAGTGCCCAAAATCTGAAACATCTTCTCTGCATGGACACTTGCTCCAACCCTGGTGTGCAAGTAAACGCACTGGGGTGCGAGCCTCGCGCGCCCACGACCTTTCAAGGACATTCCGCATACAGTGCGGTAGTACACTCACGCTGCTCACTGCGATGGCAGCTGCCACGGCTTCGTTGGGAGCTCCAGCTGTTGATGCTCTTATTCGTAGTTTGCCTCGTCGAAGCAAGTAGCAGCAGTATAGCAGTAGCACAAGCCGCAGCAGGAGCACGAGGAGGAGTAGGAGCCCGCGTAGGAGCAGGAGGAGTACAGTAGGAGGAGGTAAGCTGATGTAAGCTGGGGGTGTAACGCAGTAGCCAGGCCCGGCGCTGTCGCGGCACATCGCTCCTCCAAGCAGGGGCAGTTTTGTGAACACTCCAGACTGCAGCGATGTGCTCTGCGCATGAAGAGCGGTGCCCCATGATACCTGGTGGGGGCCCTGACAAAGGCCAGCTTCCACGAGCCAGGCATTTGGGGAGCTCTGAACATCTTTGAACCGAGGTCAAGCTGTGCTGAGGCGGCTGAGCCCGCTGCGGATCTTCGCTCCGAGCCGCTCATAGCGCCGATCGTCCGTCTGCAGAGATAGGCATGGCTTTCTGGGCGAACAGAGGAAGTCATTATATTACTGCAGCTACGAGGACAGACGGGCCGTCGACAACCGCCAGCACCACAACTACGACGATAACAGCGACGGAAAATGAATGCAGCAAATGGGAGAAATCGGCATACTATGCCTGATAGATTAAAAGACCCACTCTGAGCCCGTAACCCCTGCAATGAGCCCCACAAACTCCTTACATCCCCCACCTCGACCAACCCGGGCGCCCAAAGGATCGCCGGGCGAGCTGAGAAGCCCCGCCTCCGTCAGTGACTACCGCAGTTTGAACTGGTTCATGTCTGAATGTAAGGGGTTGCAATAATCAGAATAGGGTTTCGGGGGCTATGATATGGTCTGTTAGTATGTAATTTTGTAGGGTTCGGAGCTCTGGGGTTGTCTGTTGTCGGCACAAGCATGTCGGATGCAGTCTGAAGTGTGGCCCCTTGCTTTGCTTAGCCGGCAGCATGCATCCTGTCAGCATGCAGCTGGAGTTCCGCAGAGATTTTGGACAACGAAGCAGGCAGGTGGAGATAGCTTCAGAATTCATGCAATCCGTCCTAGCTGTCCTATTGCCGCTGGTGCTCGGCTGGGTTCCAAGCTGGTGCCTGTGACTGGCGGCGCCCGTGCCGGTGGACCTGATGGTCCTTCAGCGAGTTGACTCATGCTGTGCAGTATTGTCTTGGCACCTCCTCCTGAAAATGTCAGCTGTGGGCAGAACGAAGGCCGTAATGTGCAGGAAGGGAGCAAAACCTAACCTTCAGCAAATCGTCCCCGACAGTCCCCGATCTTGAGCTGGGACTCTGGCAAGCTGCGCCACGCATGCATGGCACACACAACAAGAGGCAAGGGCAAGGGCTGTGTGTCGGAATGGTTAAGTCAAGAGGGCCACAAAAGAGCCTAGGTTCGCTTCTGTGCCATCTGCGCTGTCGGGCTTGTGGCTCGGGTGGCACAAAGCTTGATCAAGTGGGGGTCTCTGCTCATTCCACGAGTTCCTGCTCATCTACAGCACCAGAAAGACTCCCACAGCCCATTCGCAGCAGGTGCAGACCATTCCAGGAAATGTCGATCAGACATCGTGCGGAGAAGCCCTACCAAAACGGTTGGTGCAAGCTTCCTGCAACTTTACTGAAGCCTTCTCGCAACGCTGCGGGAGCAGAGGAGTGCTCGTAGGCTCAGGTCACTCTCATGCTCTGGACGCGTGAAACGAATCTGAAGCTGCATCCTTGCAGCAGAAGCTATCCTCTCTCGGAAGCTCCCACGCGACTCTACCGTCCTGTCGATCTTCAGAGCCATAGCAGTCAATGGTAATGTATGGTACGACGACACAAGGTGTAGAAGTAGTCATGCATGATAGTCGTCGTACCTTCTTGTACTAAAAAGGCTTGTAAGACATCTGAACTGAAATTTTGATCGAAGGCTTAAGATGGCAGGTGCATGATCGTCACGCCGAGTAAAGACTAACACTAAGCCCCACAACCCTAGCTTTCAGCGGCCCCTTGTGGGCTCTCCGCCTTCGGCAGCTCCACCTCGCTGCACAATCCAATAAAGAACGTGGGATGCAGATCGTGTGAAGGGGCAACAGCTTCCTTGTAGAAGATGAAGAATGTAGGATTCTTGGTCCAGCCTATAAGACCATCACTCTTCCCACTTGAAGGCACAACGCAACATGACTTTCTGCAGCTTAGGGGTGTGTAAGAACGGTGCGTCATCGATCCCTCGGCCCTCTCCGAGACCCTCAAGCCCGGCAAGTCGAGTCAAGATCCGGCCTCACCACGCACGCGGAAACCCCGGGCGTAAGCAACTGCAGCGAGGCCCGCCAGAGCGGCCTTGTCTGGTCAGCGCAGGAGCAGGAGCAGGAGTAGCAGGAGTAGCAGCAGCAGCAGTCGTCGTCGTAGCAGCAGCGGCAGCAGTAGATAAGACATCCATCCATCCATCCATGCATGCAGACAGACAGGCAGACAGAAGTGTAGCATACAAATATATATACACATGCACTTACATACATACATACATACATACGGATGCAAGCATGCATGTATGCATACACACAACACACACACACACCATGCATGGATGCTTGCCAGCAGCTTGCTTATTTAGTGGCATACATATAATTGCAGACTGTCATGCATCCCTGTTTGCATGTATTCATGCATGCATACCTTACTTATGCATGTACCTACATTCATGCATGCACGCATACATATACGCATGTATGCACACATGCATACACCATACATAGATACATACATACATACATACTAGATACACAAGTACATACACAAAGGCATGTATGCATGAGATGCACTCCGACCCAATCGCAACCAAATGCAAATGCAGGACCGGACGATACAATAGACTAAGAAATTGATACCAATCCGTACAATACTTGTACCTAAAATACGAAAATACACATACAGCAAACGATACTCTACCATGCAACACAATACAATATACATACCCACGCGTTTGAGATGTATGCGTATGTATATGTATGTATTTTTGTTTGTCTGTACATACATGTTATCCTTCTGATGCCCGCTCTCCCCAGCATCTTGTCACCGTGCAGCGTGCTGGGATGCCGACGGTGCCGAACCCCGCCGCGAAGAAGGCGGCGGTTCGAGGAAGCTGTCGGCAGATTGGCACTTCCCCAAGAGTTCACAAATCTTGCGATGTATTATAATGTCCTTACGATGATACTGTGTAGCATCATATGTGTCAGTATCTCTTTGACGAACCGCAACGTCTCACTACTCTTCCACATAAACACAGCTTATTCCTCGTGTCCGTTCTCTTTGAGGCCCTTCAGCTCTTGACACGGAACGTATCCATGGAACGCCGTACACAACGTGTAAACCGTTGAAGTGGGCCCCAAACCTTCACGGGCACCTGTTCTGCCAAACGCAAGAGTGAAAGCTGTTGCAATCCTGCGAAGGATGCAGAACAGGGACGGACGACCAAGGACGAAGTGCATGGTGCACTGCAGGTATTCTCTCCAAGCGTCGCAAGCGACATTCAGCCGTGGAGTTGCCATTGGGCCTTAATAATTAGAATAGGGTTTTGGGGCCCATTATACTATAAGTTTAATCATAATAAGGAACCCACTATTTACGTATAGACAATTCCTAAGGCCCCTGTAGTATCCTCGGGCCTAACCTCACTGAAGCCCCCGTCGAACGCGCCTGGCTGCGTGCATGCAGGTGGTTGGCCGCGACATTCGTGGTCGCCGGCTTCGGGTTAATCTTCACCTAGGGCCCATGAAGAGAGACACTCCCGATGAATCAGTCTACGATCGTTGATGTCGATTGTTCGTGTGTGCATCTTCCCCTCCTTGATCTTGTTGGGAACCCTTTCTACGCCAGTACTGCGTTTGCACCTTGGAACACATGGTCTCTGAAGACTTCTACAAAATATCCTTATAGCACGTATACTTCTATACGGCTACGTGGTACGTAAACTTCTACAATGCTACGGGATCATATCTAAAGTGCTCCGCGACGAATACTACTTGCACAGCACTTGCTTGCGCTAACTAACGGATCTCGAGTTCGTGATCTTTCTAGACAAGTCGAGGCTGTATCTGACCCAAAAGCAGCCACCCTTCCAAGGAAGCATGTAATCAAGTCGTTGAAGTGTTCTGTAATTTAAACCGTTCCGGGGATCGGGGATGCGGCACTGATCTGTGTTTCTGGTGTGCTTTTTGCAAGTTGCGCATCCATGTACAAGGGCGAGATCGGCGGAGGCTCAACTTCTCCGGCCGCTGAAAGCTTAGGGCCTTAAGGAGTTGCGGTTCGGACAGGTTGGCCGACGTAGAAGTCCCTGCAGATCCAGACACCTTTGTCCCCAGCCCCGGGGGTCGTTCTCCGATAAGCTGAGCCAAGGTCCACGTAAGGGCCGACGTTGTCCCCGGCCTCCGATTCAAGATCCAGGCGAAGTGGTTCGGGTAGGTTTAGGTTTACGGCAGCCTTACGAAGAAGCGGCGTCATGTATCACCTGAGGTAATCCTGTCAGCGAATCGTCACGCTGGCGACAATCCCAATCACAGTGGAATAGCACTGCAAGAAACATCGTAGTATAATGCAGGCACTGGAGGAGCCGCAGCAGCCTCAGCGGTACTGGCAGTGCAGGTGGTAGTGGTAATGGATTTAGTCGTGCTAGTTTTACCAGTTGTGGCGGTAGTAGAGGCTGTGGTGGGGGTAGTGGTCGTAGCAGCAGCAGCAACAGCAGCAGTAGCGGTAGTGGCAGTGGTGGCGGCGAAGAAGTGGTAGTATATGCAGCAACATGAAAAGGAGTAACAGTGGTACATGGCATAGTAGTGAAGTACAAGCGGGAGCAGGAGCAGCGGCAGCAGCAGTGGCTGTGATTGATTTAGGACATCATGCCCCGCCTCTATGAGCACTTTGTGGGTATCATCGCAGTACCTGAGCCAAGCCATGCTCCGAATATTCTTGTGATCTAACCCGAGCCGTCGATCCGAATGTGCCGTGAGGAAGCAGGCACATGCATGGCAGGCAACACCGGAGCAAACAGAAATAGACAAACTCTGAATCCAGGTCACGGAAATCGCTTCGACTGCCAGCAACGGCAAACTTTGATGTTTTTTGCCTGGAGCGCGAAGCTTGAGCGGACGGGGCTTTAGACTTTGGAGATGACACCAAGCAACTACTTCTCTTAGTTTTTTGGCTAGTGGAATAGTACTGTTCATCTTGCTATACTAAACATACAATCAACCGGGTTCGTCATAGTGTGAATCGAGTGTGTCAGTGTGTGTCAACCCACGACCCGCTGAAGACTGGCCCAAAGGGGCTGCCAGTCAGCTGCTAGGTGGACCCAAAGCAAGCTGCCTTTTTACGGACCTATATACATATATATATATATATATATATATATATATATTATATATATATATATGGAAATCAGAATAAAGAACCCTAAACAGGAAGGATATTTGGGATCAAAGTAGAGCTTCGGCTTTTTTTTTTGTGTGTGTGTCGGTCAAGTGTACTTAAAGGCTCCCCATGACCTTCCGCCGGACGGGGGTGAAACGAGTTCAGAGATTGGTGCATTGCATATTAAAGTACAACATATCTCATTATCCTACATCTTCTAGCACTAATTATCAAGAAAATATTAGTACTTTACCTTTAGTATAGTACCATGTGCAGTATAGTAATTACAGTATAGTCTAGTACATGTTAAAATTATTGTCTATAGTTGATACTGGGTCAATCTATTGAGACCTGCCGGATGCCGCCGTCTCCTTAAAGTACCCCTGATGCGTGTCGGCACGAGCGCTCCAAGACATCCCAAAACCACTCAGCAGAAGAGGGTCTTACCAACCCAACGCCATCTCAGTAAAACCGAAGCCACTTGAATAGTGCAACACCTGAGGCCGCGCCACAAGACCCGGCACTTTTATCCTTCAGTGTTAGAGTGGTCGTTTTCTTGGTGGCCGCAGTGGAGTCAAGCTGTCGCGACTTGCCGTTCGAACTTCCAGTGTAGGAAGATAACGCAACCTGGAAGCCCCGAAACTCAAGCCCCAAACCAACTCCAACATGTCGAAAGAGTCCCAGCGCTGCCCTGCCTCGCCCTGCTGGGCATACTGAATGATGTGGTGATACCTGGGGACGCTGCTTCGGGCTTGAAGGTATCACTTTTCGCTCTTGGGGGGAGTTGGGCATAGGGTTTCTTATTGGCACTATCTATGTTTACCCATACACCGATGCAGTGCCAGGTCAAGAAGCAGGTTCCGATGTTCACGGTATAATCTTTCACGGTGGGCGATTAAGCGCTGATGGGTTCGGGGTGTGAAGGCTAAGAGCCATGAGGGTGCAAGATGCGGGCTGAGAGAACATCACAGAACCTTAAAGGGAGCCCTAACTTCAGAAGTTCCGAGATCACCACGGCCCATTCCCTGCACATGATACGGAATTTCACATCTTTCATGTAGCATACTTTGTCTATGCTGTCCGCTCGAGGGTCGAGGGCACTTGTCAAAGTGCTTGGTGTTGTAGTTCATCTCCGGCGGCGGCCAGTCCATCACGCCTCCTGTCAACGGTCTCAAACTGCTCTAGCTGCATGTTTGCATACCACAGGCCGTTGATGAATGTGAGCTACCAGGAAATGTCGCCATCAGTCATATGATGACTTGCTATGACCTGTGCCACCTCAGTAGCTTTACGATTCTGTAAGCAACGTGTGCCGATGACCCCTCTCATCCATTTTCTGGTAACCATTTCCTGTCACTCCAAACTGCAAGTTCGGGAGTCTTGAGAAGAATCTATAGCGTTTCGAGTTGCCGTTTCTGGTGTTATGCTCGATTCCTTCTTGCTACAGCTTTGGGACTGCAGGCCTCTCAGTGCCAGAAGCCAAAACCCAAATTTGCTTGAAGCATCTTCAAGTCTCAAGCACCGACCGCAAGACCAAATTCTGAAACCTCAACTCCTCAAGCCCACTCAGGCGCTGGCGTGGATATGCGAATCCCGGATCTCCCGCCGAACTAAAGATAGAGACAGCTTCGATTCAGCAGGCGGGCGGGGGGGGGGGAGGGGTGTGGAAAAGTGCCAGGTGCTTGCTGTGAAGACAATCTCGCCCTCGCGCCTCTGATTGTGCCCGGGCCTAGACCTTTGAGAACGAACGCCTGTGCGTGAGACCTCATGTTTCTGACCCCACTCCCTCCGCATGCCTGTTTATATGATATATGCCCTGTAACCATTTCTCAGAAGCTCTCGTCTCATTCTCGTATCACTCAACATGGTAACAGAAGGTATTTTCTGATCTGCAAGCTTGGATCAGATCCAGTGGAGCATTCGTGCCACTCACTCTGCCGGGGCGTCTGCGGCTTCAGCCGCCTGCAGAGATCCAAGTCTTGGCCCGATGAGAGGCTCAGACTGTTCAACCCCCATGTCGGCTAGGCTACAAGGGAGAGATCTTTGCCGGAGGATGGTGACCATGTTGCTCTCACTCTGGGTTATACAGTTGCGGCTGACTCTGTAACCACTGCTGCTGAAACCACGATTGGGACAACGTCCACTGCCAAGCTCGAGGCTGCAGATGCGACCAAGCAAGGCTACGAACTCCAAAAACACAAAGTCAATACTCCTCAAACCATACACCCCTACTCCGAAACTCAACCGACTCACTGCATGTCTGGTCCCAGGCCTCCGGCTCCACCTGAGATTCAGCAGGCCCAGCGGGAGCTGCTTCCTGGCTGCAAGAGGCACGAACGCAGCAGCAGTGGCAGTAAAAGAGCAAGTAGAGGGAGGCAGTCCTCGTCAATGCTCTCGGTGCAGCAGCCAGCAGCAGCAGCAGCAGCAGCAGCAGCAGCAGCAGCAGCAGCAACATCACACACCAGCAGTACGCAGAGGACGACGAGGAGCAGCAGCAGCAGCAGCAAAAGCAGTATCAATAGCACTGGCATCACTAGCATCTTCGTTTCGTTCGAAACTCGCGCGGCAGTAGCATCTTGGAGATTCAGCTGTTTTGGGATTTCCGCTTTCTCAACTGCGGCTGCAGGCAGGATTCAAGATCGAAAGCGGAGTCAGCACAGTAATTGCAGATTAGGGCCATGTGCGACCCGAAGATCTGCTAAGGACCGAGGGCCACAAGAAAGCCTTCCTGACATCCCTTTTCCCAGCTTCGCCGACAAGCAAGTCAGCCACACTTGGGCCTTTTGAAGGAGGTAGGCCCAACACATCACGGGAAGTCTCTGCATGGTACCTGTCCGCCAGCATGCGCAGCGTCTCCTTCTCCCTCTCACGCCAATTCTGCTTCCAAATCGCTGCCGAACGGAGCATTGCAGAAAGCCGCACTTGGTGGGTCTTAAAATACTTCTCGAAGACCTCACGGACGCGCTGCCGGGTGGCCTCGATCCTTCCTCGGTCCCGGGAGAGGCTGTCGATGAGGCCTTTGGGATCCAAGCCCAAAGACTCCGGCCTCCTAACAGAGATCTGATTCCTTTGCTGAACTTCGACCCCTAGCAAACATTAGAAGTTTAGCTGCTTCTTAGGGATTGTAATATCCAAAGATTACAAAGTGTTTCTAAGTACCCCCAGGATTCCAGTCGATGAGCTCTTGGTAAGGGAGATTCCAGCCTCCGCTCAACGAAGGCATAGTCCGGTAAGGAAGGTTGAACTACAAAAAACTAGATGCAACGCATACATATACATGCTCACATGTAATATATGTGTATATATGCACACATGTGTGTATGTTCGTATACATACATATGTACGTATGTATGTACGGTACGTATGCATGTGCACGTAGATAAGGGGTTGATGTAGGCTGCCGGTCAGGCTTTCGAGAGTTCCGATTCCCAGCCTTCAGCCATGATCACTGGAATGGCCTGGCCGTTCAGGACCTCCATAAGACGATAGCTCCAACGACCATGACCATGAAGAACAAGGCTGTAAGATGAATCGAAGAGAGAGTGGTACTGTCTGAATTCCTTGAAGTAGCGATATTCACCTGCAATCGAGATGAAGACGTCCGCCGGTGGTGTGTAATTTGTTGTGGGCAGCGGCAAGGCTTCCCCCGTCGTCGGACTCCTCATCGACTTGGGTGGCTTCGTGGAGGAATTGAGCATGGCCGCAAGGTTCAAGCGCACAAAAGATGTGCCCCCCTTTCCCACATTCCACGGCCCCTGGAAGGTCAGAAAATACTTGGGGGGATTAGATGGCTGAATTCTGTCCCGTTGCAAAGTTTCTGGTGGCGGTATGTGGTGGGCATGCGTGATGCCTGGCAACAGTAGGGCGGAGTCATTGTAGATGTCCCAGAGCCGCATGTCTGACGATGAGAACATGAAATCTCGACGAGCGAGCAGAGCGAAAATGCGGGAACAGTCGCGCCAGCATTTTCCGGATAACCTCCGGGCAATGGCACCGTTGCTCAAGCTTCTGAGAAATCGAGATACATCGAACTCCTATGTCATTGTATAACAGACCGAATCCCTGACACCCCAAAATATGAAAGCTAACGTACATACACGGTTTCTGCAACGAGTTCCGCCCCCGGGTGTCGGACCTATCAAAGCCAAGCTTGGCGGCGCAGTCGTAGCACAGGTAGGGGCGCTCGGGCGTTCGGGGTGGCAAGGCCAGAAGCCGGTCAATTGGACCACAACAGACCTGAGGCTATGGGATTCCTGTTTGGGGCTTCGGTTTAGGGTTTAGGGGTTTAGGGGATTAGGGCTTTAGAATTTCCGATTTGAGGGTGTAGTTTCAATTGCTTCTAAAACAATCGGTCCTCATTGCTGCAGAACCAGTACCTATGTGAGCACATCCCCGCAACGAGTTCTGCAGATGCGCGCCTGCATACCCTCGACTCAGCGTTTTGCTCTCTTCAAGTGGCAGGGCCGAGCATTTAAAGCTTACAAGACGCATGAGCCATCATGTGGATGCTGAGACTAAGGGCTGTCAGAGGTGAGCCTTAAATACTCCGTGAGCGTCTGAATCTGACCTCAACTGTCGGGATCCGATAAAATTCGAGCCCCAGAGCCCCGAGAGGTGCAGCAGAGAGACGAGGTAGAATACTGCCTGGGCAGGGTCCTTCACCGTCCAGCCCTCCAGGTCTGCGAGGAATCGGACGGGGAAGTCGCTCCTGCCCACGGAAAGCAGACCCACAGCTGACAAGACCCGGAAGAGTCTACAACCGGTAGCTGCCTACGATGGCCTGCAACAGCCCAAAAAACCTCAAGAAGTAGAAGCAGGAAAGCACGTGTGCAGGGATGTCTAGATATGCTGATGGAAGGGGTCCTATTCAGCAGCTGCTCCTCTACAAAGACCGGTGTGAAATCTTCCTTCGCAGGTTCGTTCTCGGGAACTTTGCATGGCTTGCCGGCAACTGCTCCAGAGGCCACCAGCTCTTCAGGCAAAGAGGCAGTTTGAAGACTCTCTGCCTGAGACTGTTGTTGCAGGGGAGATTCGGGTACCTGCTGCTGGATTCTTCCGACGGTCTGCGGCTCGCCAACTCTCATCGGGTCCAAGCTCGACGCTGGCATTGACGGAAATACGGTCCCAGTGCCAGCAAAAGCTGCGCCACCAAAGAACACGAGGCCAAGTAGAAGCGCGGCGCCGCACAAGCTGAACCTGAATAGATGCCCGTGGGGCATCCATCTCCCCTCAGGCCGGCTACTCTGACGCCTTGACATCTTGAGCTCTGCAGCTGCGACATCCCCACATCGTCTACGGATCTCACTCTAAGAAACTGAGACGCAAAAACACCCAGAACCCCAGGCTGACAGCAGCTTCCGAGGATCGCGCTCAAAACTTTAGCAGGATTCTGATAGAGCTAGATAGGCGCCTAAATAACATCAATTATACTATGCTGATACTGTACGCATAAGAAGGGACAAGCTGTGACAATCGATGTTTTGGGGCTACAGGACTGAAGTGGAAGAGGGATCAGGGTTTAGGACGGGGATTAGTGTTGCGACCTCAAGGTTCATGTTTGCATGTTGCATGTGCACTAGAAGAACATACGTCTACACAGTACTTACTGTGGCATGTAATTAAATACAGACTATCTATAGTACGACAGTATGCGAGTTCCATGACAAGCCAAGCCACTGCAAGACACAGCTCCTGAGAACTCCTGTCTAAGAGTCTAAGAGAAGACACCGTCTGACAGCATCCTGACTGACATAAAGCCCGATCTAGTAGAAGACCCCAAAACCCGCTGTAGCAGAAGACCCGTATGTAACAGAAGACCCGCCCAATCTGACCCAAGACCCAGTTATATCTACAATTCATCAAGCATTCGTCTGTTCAAAACTTTTGCCCTGGCCTCAGGTGGATGAGGTGTGGCCATAGCTGGCCGCTTGCGCACCGGCCGGGAGGCGGAGGCCTCGCTTACAGGCGCAGACACCAGGGTGTCTGGGCTTCGGCGGCCAGGTTGGGACTGCAGGTTTCATGAAGGTCGGGGCTGTCCGAAGGTTTAGAGTTAGTTGATGGGGTTTTGACGGTATATGGGCTTCGGGGCTTTGGAGCTTGGCGTTTGGGGTGGGCCGGGCCAGGCTTCAGGATTCTTCGGGCTTTGGGCTTCTTTTAAGGACCTATACGGGCTCCTACATTACCTATATGGGGTTGTCTAGAAGGTTACTCTGGTCTAGAGTTTCGGTTTTATTAGGGCTTCAGGACTTTTGGGGCTTCGGGGTCGCAGTTGTTGCGCTGGAAATATGTTCCTTTGCAGGATTTTGAAGGGGTTGCAGACTACAGCACTGCTTCCCGTAAAAAGAGCTGCGTTGGGGTTTCGGACTTCAGGATTTCCAGTTTCGACTGTTCGAACTCTGTTGAGCTTGAGGTTCTGGAGTTTTGGAGCACCTGAGTTTCTTGCTGGGTTCCGATTTCTATGCCAACATTGCAGAAATTGCCGCAACCAGGATCCCAAACATGCCCCGACTCCGCCTATACAAGCACTTACCCACGGAGCAAATTGCACTGACGGTAGGGGTAGACCAGCCATTCAGACGGTGACAATGCTGCTGATATCGACACCTGATCTTGAACAAGTCACAACAAACAAAGCTACCTCATCACAAGCCCGGAAAAAACAACAACAAACCAGCACCGGCAAAAACACCTGTAAGCACCCCTAGTCCACAAACCCCTGAACCACAAAGCTATAAACTCCTAAGCTCTAACCATACAGCCCCCAAACCCTGAAATGCCCATCCCAGTCCCAGATCTCTCCTTGGGCGCTGCCGAAGGATCAGCAGGAGCCTGTCGTGAAGGCATCTCTCGGACGTGTACCCAGACCCCCCGGAGGGTCCAAAAAGTAGATCCCTTAGTGGGGTTCCTATAAAGTACCCTTCGTAGTACTATAGTACAGGGCCCCAAATTAGGGGATCTACTTTCCAGATACTCACTGGGGTCTGGGTATGGGTTGAGATCTTTATCTTTAGGTTGGATAACAGGTTAGGGACAAGGGTCTAGGTCCCGGAGTTTAGGCCTTCATGCTTGAAGTGCTATGAAGGTTCAGTTGAGGTTGAGGGTTTCTGGGAGTTATGTCGGTTTCAGGCTTTGGGCTTGTGAGTTTTCGGCTTAGCTTCGAAAACTAAGCAGTTTCCGAAGTCGATGATCGGGTGTTTCGTAATAACTCCAATGTTTTGGGAGCCGAGACTGCCTGCCAAGAATTTCATCTGGCACAAGTCCTCCAAAGCCAGGACCCTCACAAGCCAATGCAATCAAAACCCCCACAGACCCAAAATCGAACAAGAACTCAGGAAACCCCCGAAACCGTGATGAACCTCTGAATCCTCCGATGAACCGCGCAATCCCAAGCCCCAAGGCCCGACAACACTCCAGGCCTTCCGTTTCGTGCCTGCTTTGGCCTCCCGCACTTCAACAGCGGAAGCCGCAATACAATGCGAAACACAAATAATATAATATACTATGATATTAATATAATAGTATGATATAATAAAACGCTTACGCAATAAAATATAATATAACGCCAAGGACGACACAGAAAGGACACAAACAAGGTCGCCGAGCAAGAATGCCACAAACAGTACACGCAAACAGCGGGCGAGTCCTTCCTAGCTCCGTAGAAGGGGGCCTCACCCAGGGGCACGACGGCACTTGAGATGTAATCAACCGACATCATCATCGTGTGGTTTAAAGCGGCAATACCAAGACAAGCAGCGAGAAGAAATGATGAGGAATAGCGCGGACAGTACTACTGGCACTCAAGCCTTACAGCCAGGAAACCCTAAACCCTAACAGCTTTAAAACAAAACCCTGAAATCTTGAATCGTACACCCGAGAGCCTCAAACCATAAACCGTGTAGAACCCCCCTAAATTAAACCCTCAAGCCCAAACTACTGGAACCCTGAACCAGAAAACACACCTAAACCAAAAGCCGGTAACACTGAAGCCCGGCAAGGTCAGAGAAGTCTCCGTTCTTGTCCTTCTTCGTGCCTGCACGGGTCTGACAGCGACCTTCATCGCCCGTCAAGTGTGCGAAAGGGACACTTGCAGCGAAGCAAAGGTCGAGGTTTGAGGCTTAAAAGCGATTTCGGCGGAGTAGCCTGGCTTTGCCAGTGCTGCCCGGAGGCTCAACTCACACCGTGAACTGCTCCGTCGGCTTCACGATGCACGCCTTCTTGTCCTTACCAGCACCAAAGGAGGGGTCCACCTTCTGCTCAGTATTCTCAAAGTCGTGCTTGACAGGCGCGCAGCCATCCGTCTTCCCGCAGTAGAGGTTCCTGATGTTGCAGTAGTTGGTAGAGAAATCCCCGATAGAGAAGCCCTGCGACTCCGAGCAGGCGTGGATGCCGCAGCTTGGCTTTGCACCCTGTGCATCGAAGTCGGAGAAGGTGAAGGTGATCTTGTCCGTGAACTTCTTGTTGCCGGTGATGCGCTGGATGTCCAGCTCGTCCTTGCTCTCGGACAGGAGGCTGTAGGTGCCCTTGTTATGAGGATCGACCCAAGGGCCCTGCACTCGAGCCTTCATCTCTTCCATCACATCGGCGCAGCTGGCATCCGCAATGGCTTCCACCTCTGCGGAGGCATGGATCCAGCTGCCGGAGCCGGGGCATTTCATAGCACCCGCTGCGGTAGCCAAGAGGGCGAGGACAGCGCGAGGAGCCATGATTGGAGCCAGCGATTTGCTACGGGAACTCGGGATTTTGCTACGGGAGCCTTCTGATGCTTGAGCCGTATAGCCCACCAGTTCAGTGCATCACCGGCGCTCTCTTCCAGAATGTCAAAGCAAGTAAATTTGCGCTACTACAGTACCTGTTTAATCATATCGGTATCCTCTGCAATACTGGTCGCCTTGAAACAGCAAAAAGGCCAATACAGGGGCCGACCCCCCACTTCCCAGGATCCCACAGAAGCCATCGACAAGGTCTTCGGAAGCTTCCTAGATGTAGGGAGGCCACCCCACACCGTAAAGGGTAGGATCGATGCTTCGTGCTGTGAGGACCAACTTTACAAAGAAACACTATACAAGGAGGACCCCTAGCCCCGAACGGCGGTTCTTAAGATGCTGCCTTCGCCGGCTTCGCAGCAGGAGGTGCAGCCTCCAGTCGATTTCCCCAAACATCCCTGAAACGGTTTAGTTTGAAGGTCTCGGTTTTGGGTGTGGGTTTGGGTTTTGGGGACGAACACATCAGCATCGTACCTTCGGGGCCGCTTCGGGGTCGGATCCCTAACTAAGAAGCCTTGCACAGGAATCTCGAACTGAATATTATAAGGATCCTGCTATTTAGGGTACTATATTAGGGTCCCCTATTGTCGGAAACTCCCATTCGGGAACGATGATCATCCAATAGCCGCATCCAAGCCCTACTGTAGAATGCCAGCAAGCGAATGACATGGTGCCAAAGATTGAATCGTTAGTCAGTCGCAACAAAGCTAAATCCAAAAGAGTGACCCTCAGCTCGGAGCCCTACGAGCGGAAGAATTAACCCACACACTCATCCAATCAGTCCCAAAGCTCGACGAGCAGCGCCAGCTGCTCGTACTTCTTTGAACAGGTCAGGCCTTGAAAATTCACGCTCGAAGGCTGGAGTTTGGCGCTTGATACACGGGCCTGAAAAAATGTGACTGCAATGGTACTTATTCCGACCCCTTGTCTTGAGGCCTCGGGGCATAGGGTTGAAGGTCAAACGAGTGAGGGGTCCTTTTCCCTTTTGTCTAGCAGATCAAGCATATAACAAGCAACAGCACTGACGAAACTAACGGAGAGATCGGGGTCGTCCCATTGAAGGGCTAACATGACAGAGGCTACCTGGGAGGAAGCAAGGATTTAGAACAACCCTGTGCCCGGTTGCTGCAGCCGGCCACTGTAACTTCATGCTCCGAAGCCAAGCTTATCGAGCTGCCAGCAGTGGGATGAACTCATTCCTGCCTGGCGACTTCGGGCATCGGCGCTTCACCTGCTGCCAAACGGCGAGATTCCGTCAGGAAGTGCAGAGCAGTGCGGAGACTGGAAGTAATGTCCAACAACTTTCGTTGCTCCCGGACACACGCGATGGTTCATCAGCTTTCTGCGATGCTTGACGGCAGCTGTGTCGGGATCGTCTGCGCCGATGTGTTGGCTCCTCCGACGGGCCTAAAGTCCGACTTCCAGCTGCACGAGCCGCACGAGGCGGTCCACATCTTGCGGGCAACGGATCCGAACGAAGAGGGGCTGGTGCTGGTGCTTTTCCCTCATTCGGCGAAGCTTTTCTTCCTGCATGTGGTGCACTTTGATGACCCAAGTGATGACGCTGTCCCCAGTAAACAACAAGCCCGGATGCTCGTAATTCCCGTTGCAACACTCAATGCGGCAAATCATACGCTTGACAGTGCGCCATATGGCACGGGTGAGTACTACCCAAAAGTCCAAGTCCAACCACACGACCACGTCCACCTCGTCCCACACAAATCCGCCCGTGGCATTGAAGTAGTTCCCGTCCACAGTGAATCCGCCTTGTGCCTGTCGGGCAACTTTGGGCAGGAACACGTGTATGTGTGAACAGTCGATCTATGCTTCTGTGCATGTGGGTTTGTGCACGTGCATGTGTGCGTATGTATATGTGTACGTGTGTGTGTGTGTATGTACGTATGCATGTAGCGTACTGTATTGCATTATACTGTACTGTATTGTATTGCATTGTGCTGGGTCGCATGGCACTGCATTGTCTTGTACTTGTATGTTGTACCGCATCGTATCGTATCTTATTGTATAAGTGTGTGTGTGTGTGTGTGTCTGTGTGTCTGTGTGTCTGTGTGTCTGTGTGTGTGTGTGCGTGTACGTATGTATATCAACATCACGATGCGGGCACGACAGAGGAGCCCCTGGGCATAGTTCTGTTAAAGCGCATCGTGCTCGGCTGAATCGAAGATGCAACCCCCAACCAACAGCTCATAGACGGCAAGGAAAGTGCATGAATGCGGCAAAGCTAGGCAAGATGACGTATGTACTACGTATGTATGTATGTATGTATTATGTATATGTTATAAGTACATAATACATATATATATATATATATATACATATGCATATTATATTCTCTCTCTCTCTCTCTGTGCATGCCCCTGTGCCGCTACTCGGTGTTGTATGGTGCGGTGTGGTCTGACAAGTCATGGCATGGCCTGGCATGTGGGTCCGGCCATCTGTAGATATGTACACGCAACATGTGCGTATGTCTGCGTACGCGTCTCTGTGTGTGAGTATGTATACCAATATGACAAACATACCAATAAGATAGATATAGAATTAGATAAAGGTATAGACACACGTAAGGGCTATGAACGCGGAACCCTGTGCAGGGGATGCTGCTTCTGGGTGTGCTCAGTGCCTTCGCCTCTTGGATCTGCTGGGACAGCATCGTTTTGAACTCCTCGCGATCACGATTCTGCCACCCTGGAAGCCACGCCAGGCTGTCCAGCTCGATGTGCCGCACACCCTTGATCTTGGCCAGGGTGTGCGCCAAGGTCGATTTCCCAGTGCAGCAGCAGCCAACGATCGAGATGCGATGCTTCTGGGCTAAGGCGGCAGCCACCGCTTGAAGCTCGGAGAGCTGCGCCCGCGGCCTCCTTTGCCGGACGAGCACGCGCAGCACCACATAAAGCAAGGCAGCTCCAAGAGCCGAGAAGAGACAAAGCCACAAGGTCATCGCGGCGCAGCAGGAGCCCGGGTTCACAAGAGCTGCTAGACTCTATGGACTCAAGAATGAAGAAGTCGGCAGAAGGACATGGGAGAAGATCTGGATGGGATCTCTTGAGCACTTGTCGGCACGACCAAGCAGGCTTGCAGTGAGTGCGGGACCTGAGCCTAGGCCTAGCGCCGAGAGCTGCAGGAATCCGTAGGCTGAATGCCATGAACGGAAGATGCTGTGATGAAACGAGGTCACGTCGATAATGATGGCGATAGTGCCATGACAGAAGAGATGGGGTAGATGCAAGAATAGCACCAGCAATAATGCGGATGATAATGATGCTGGTGTGCCGTCCATGATGAGTCTTGGGATGGTTTTGCATAGGCTGACGACCCAGACTAACCATGGTAATGGTGATGCCGTTGAAGATGGTGATGTTTATGCTGATGATAACGGCAATGATGATGATGATGATGATACCGCGGCTCTTGAGCCTGGCTTGGCCTGTCTTGGATTTACGCATGGACTGTCACGGACCACTGAAGGTCACTTGCATATTTCGACGGGCCCTTACACTGAGAGTCCCACAGTCGAGAGCTTATGATGTAAGGGATCACGTGCCCGATACCTCGAGCTCCGCTCTAGCTGCAGCCGCGGGGCTTCTTCAGCGCGATGTCCAATCGTCGAAGCTTCGACTCACAAGCGCTTTGGGGAATCGGTGCGAAGAAGAACGAGGTTTAGGGTTTAGGGGTTTGGCCAATGAGTCCGGACAGATAGATGAGTCTAACATGTATCAAACTCGTCTATACATGTTGCATGAATGTTGACAATTTTCACACATGTGTAGACATGCGTATCTCCCCGGGAGTACTTGGTCTTCCTCGTAAGCCGCAGTGGGAAACAATGATGGCCTTCTTGCGGCCGAACCCTCAGCGAACTGAAAGGGACCCATAAGTTGAACCAGAGAGGCCCTGGGCTTTGGGGTCGAGGTTACCATGTGGCTGGCAGACGAAGAAACTGTCCGTGGATGCTACGTTCAGCCAGAACCCGGCTGTACCCGACGAGGATTGAACAAGCAGACGGGTTGGGGGGAATAGAAGGTGTCGTAGCAGGCATGGCAGCAAGGAAGGTAGGACATGTCATACCCATGATCTGCAACACAATAGCAATGCTGATCAGGACTGTGTAACTGGGGTCGATACTGACAGCACCACAAGAGCAAGGATACCATTTACGATTGTAAAGTGGCCCGAAGGAAATTGAGCTGCGATGCACACGTTAGTCGAGCACTTGTTCTTACTAGCCGCTAGCCCCGACGCCACAAACTAAGCAGCAACAGCAAACCAGGACACCGACAAACAACAACAGCGCTCAGCGATGTCAGCTCAGACTACGGTCGAAGCGTTGAGTCCCAACTCGTGTGAAACAAAGACCCTTACCTGAGGGAAAAAAGCTCTCAGCCTGATCGCTGCCACACTTCCGCCTGAGCTCCGACTCGTCGTAGACCTGGCAGCCAGGCAACTTTGGGTCTACGGTTCAGGATTTAAGGGCCAATGGGAACTGACTGGATAAGCACAGGGCAGAGCGTGATGTGATAACTTTTGCTGGCTGGACTACTAGACTGCTTGAACTCGGGAGCCTTCATTCAGTCTGAAACCTCAAGCCTTGACCCTTAACATCCCTTAACCATGCAGCCCAAATCCTACACCCGAACCATGAGCCCTAATGAAACCATCAACCTTAAGCTCTAAGACCCTTCAGCCCTTTGCAGTCTCTCAGTCGATGCCTGGCGCAGCTTCAGGTTAAGGCCGAGGTGAGGGAAGCCGAGAACCTGCCGAGATGAAAGAAGCGAGTGTGTACATGGAGTGTGTGCATGGATGTGCTTATACATATGCATCGGTAACTATGTAGATGCATCCATCCAGTCCTGCATGCGTGCATCTTATTCTATGAGAATATATACATACATATATATATATATATATATGTGTATCATTCTGTGTGTATACACATACATATATAGAAACACATATTGTGATATCGTATAATATATACATATACATGTGTGTGTGTATATATATATATATATATATATATGCATATATGCGGTCGAAACCATAACAACGATGGCAACGATGAGTCGAGTCACCGGTCTTGTGCCCAGCTGAAAGGTTGTCTGATGGCTGGAAAATCATCAAGACCATGCGCTTGGTGATGCTCCTAGTCGTGCTGTCATCTGCTTTTGGCCATGAACTTGCTAATCACCCAGAAGGCTTCTTGGACGTATCTGTCTTCTAACGGAAAATGGAACTCCTCCAACTTTGGCAGGATCGACAGAACAGTCGCAGAATGACATCCTCAACAAAACTGACAAGGAACAGAACTACTATTCCAGGTCGAAAGCCGGACCAAGAGGATGCTTTTGGCCGGCACGATATAACACAGGGGCTCGGCTGTCAGGGATGATCAGGTTTTTAGGGGATTAGGGTAATCCGAACAGCTGCCGGGGGCGAAGGCCTCGAAGCGCCGCGCAGGTGCCTCCTCCACTGCCGTGAAAAAATATGGGCCCTTGTGTGATTAGAACAGGGTTTTTAGTCCCGTTGTACTATACTTATAATGAGGAGCCCCAAAAATAGAAAAGGTACTTGTTAAGGGCCCTTTATTAGATCCTGTGGCGTTTGTTCCACCCGAAGGCCCTTGACTCGACGATCATGGAAACAGCTCGAGCCCTCAACTTCCAAGATCTAATCATAAGAACAAAATCATCGAACTAGTCATAATAACAATAACAGTATATTCTAGTCGAAATAATATATAACATTAACACTAATAGCAACGATAACAATAGCAGCATAAACATAAGATTAAAAGTATCTACTAATCATCTACTTATATTATATTGTCGGTCCTTGGCATTTTCCGCCTCGGCGTCGCCCCCTGGCGACATCTCTGCTAAGTTCACCATTCAAGCCGCTCGCACTGCATCGATGGCAGACACTAGCATGTAGAATTATAGGGTTTAGAGTTTAGGGTCTAGAATGTGCAATTCAAGTCCTGGACCCAGCAGTTTGACATCTGCAGTACCTTGTTGGACCATGTGTAGACGGCTTCAAAGCTGTGTCCTCCCACTCTCATCAAGATGACGCGCTAGTTTCACCATCACGTCACTACCCAAAAAAGCTAAAGTTGGCCCTAAACTAAACCCCAAGCCGAAAAACTAACAGGTGCTGAAAGCCAGTCACGGAAAGGCCTCCTCCATGCGACCTGGGATGCGAGTGTCTCGAGCAAACGCTTCCAGTGACAATAACAAACACATAACACACAGTGGCAATGACAAAGAGGATCAAACAAGACTTGTACATGGTCGCAGTAAATGTAGCCGTGTGGCGGGAATACAAGTATATCTCATACTCGTCGCCGTCGGAGCAGCAATCGCACCAACATCTGCTGCAGCACACCGTCGGAATAGACTGAGTAGACACGATCGTGGTGGCGTGGGCCAAGGCAAGTCGTATTAGCAGCAGTGCCACGGTGGTGGTTGTGATGGTGGTGGTGGTCGTGGTGTTGGTGGTGGCGGTCGCAGTCGTCGCCGTGGAGGTCATCGTCGTAGCGGCGGCGGTGATGGTGGTGGTGAGGATGCTGGTGGAGGGACTGTCTCTGCCGTGGTTCATATGTTGCACTACAGTCTAGTCGAATTAAATCTCATCCCTACACCGGTTGCAACTTTTGATAAAGCGCTTAAATATCTGCTGCCACTGCGATGCTTTCCCCTGCTCCCTGCTGCAGCTCATGGTGCTACTACCACCAAATTTAGACAACGTAAGCTGGAGCTCTGGTCTGGGCCTCAGGCGCCTCAGGCTCTGCCTCCTCGTCCTCCTGCTCCTCCTCCTCCTTGTCCTCTTGCACCGGGGAATCCGATCCCGCCTCCTTGCGACGAAGGCTTCAGGCTACGGAACTGGCGGAATCGAGTGCTTCTGCCTTATGGGTGGTTGTCAAAATTAGGGTCCCTTTATGGGTACCCTAGATAATACGTGCCGTACTATATTAGGGACCCAAAAAGGGACCATAAGTTTGACAACCACCCTTATGCTGGAGTGCAAGTAGCAGAGCAGAATGTAAGGGAAATGAAGGATGCTATGCGTGCCAGGAGGGTCAGGTCGGTTGCAGCAGTACTGGAAGGATGGACTATGCAGGGAGCAGGAGCACATGAACAAATCTTGTTGTTCGGCTGCAGGTCTCTTCCCGGTCCCTGATCTTCCGAAAATTTCAACCAAGAAACACTGAACAACCACACATAACCCACAGCTCAACTCACTTCCTGAAGCGTAGAATCTCCCTTCACAGACCTCCATTGGATCCGGAGGCGCCGCGGCCATCTGGCGACCACGCGGTCGGGCTTCGGGCACTGCAGGGGCCTTAATTATTAAGGGTCTTGGGGCCCATGATACTATAGTTGCAATAAGGAACCCCCAAAATGGTATGTGTAAAGGCTCCTATATTATATTATCCATTACGTAGGACCGTTGGAGCTACGGCTGGTAGAGCTGCTGCAAGCCGGTGAGAATCGAAGCTCTTGGGACTTTGGGATTTCTGGTTCAGCATATCAACGCTTCCCGTAGAGCCTGTTCGGAGTGCCTTTCGGGCGACTAAGTCTTGTTTGCCACTCCTTTCTTCGTGACTTGCACTCTCTCATCTTCACCAGGATATGGCTGGTGATCTGTCGCGACAACACCGCCAAATACATGGAAACAGTTAGCCCATGCAAGCCCTAAGCCTGAAACCTCTTGCCCCACAAGTGGGAGCTTCCGAAAATAGGGGACCCCAATATAGCACCCTAAATAGTACGATCCTTATTATAAGGACCCCAAATTTGATACCCCTAATTTTCGGAAACTCCCAAGTCAAAAAAATCGGCGCGCGCCTTGGCCTTTGCCTTGGCCTTCGCCTTTTCTTTGGGGCGGCGAAGGCCTGGAAGGCTTTGGAAATTTGGCGGCTGGGTGGCAGGACGAACAATAATAATAAATATTAGTATTAGTATTATTATTAGTATTATTTTTATAAGAACAATATGAATAATAATAATAATAATAATAATAATAATAATAATAGTAGTAGTAATAACAATAATAATAAGTATAATAATAATAAGTATAATAGTAAATAGTATATTCTTATTATTATTATACTTGGAGGTTCAGGGGTATAACTTAGTGTGGTTATAAGTCCCCAATTATGGGCTAATACTTACTCGGCCTACGCAATATCCGGCTCCGAGAACCCTCAGCTTCATGCGAAACTGATGCCTCTGCCGTCGCCCTTGGCCATGACTGCTCGCCTGCCCTCACGGCATGACGCTCATGCTTGCCTGGTATGTGCTGGACTTCTACTGGCTGTTTGAAACAAGGGTTGTTGGGAGATATCGCTGCTACTGCGATGTGATTTTGAGCTTTTCAGTATGACCTGTTGCTGTTGTTGTCGCAGCAACTTCGAGTGTGGTGGTTGTCCTGCTATGGCGGCGCGTGAACCTGAGTAGGCTTTCTATGCTTGAGACGACCTGAGTCAAGGGGCGGATCGTCAAAGCAAAGATGGCATGAATTGAGGTACCAACACATCTACGATCGTCCATTGAGCAGAAGCTGCATTAAGGGCTAGCGCAAATTGATAGGCAGGAGCTAATAAAATCCTTGCTTGCCTTGCCGGCTCGTCATGAATCATGAGACGCCATGCTTGTCGCTCGATCCGAGACGCTTGGTTCGTTTGCGGCCATCCTCCGATAGCTGAGCCCGAAGAATTGAATCCTTATCCCATTCAACCATGGCAGAAAACCCCCAGCCTGCAAACTGTAAAGGGCGACAGCCCGCAGAACAGAAGTTCGAGATCACCCATGCTGAGCTCATGTGCAAACAACTGCGCGTGGAGTCTCTGGGAACAGGAGCTTCGAGGGACATAGCGCTCGATCTGCATGAACATACAGTATCGGGATGAATAGGGTACAGTAGCACACCAAACTCGAAAAACAAAAAACTATCCTTCTCATCCTAGGTGGGCCTTTCCTTCGGCCCGCCAGTCTCGATCCTTGGGCTTTCCTTTTTCCTCCTCTCAACTCATTGAGTTGAAGAAGTAGACTCGGTAGACCAAGAAGATGGTCACCTCGCAAGATCTACCCGGCCGGGGCCCAAGTTGTTGCTTTCAGGATGTGCAGTTGAAGTCTTACACAAACAGCTGCTGTTGTGGCCACATATGCACCACATGCCGGTAGCACGAAAGACCTCAAGCGATGCACAAACCCTGATTCTGCACTGTGCTCCGAACCCTGGCACTTGCATCTCAGACGCCCCTCAAGTAGTGCCCCAAGTAGAAGAAGCACCAGAAATGTAGTAGTGGTCGTCGTCGTAGTAGCAGTAGTAGTCATTAGCAGTACTGTAATCAGTTGCAGTGGTAGCGGCAGCAGCAATACAATCATAGTCATAGCCATAGCCAATAAAAACTGACAACAGCAGCCTGTGCGGCTGCGAAGAGGCCGAGAACCTTCCACTTCAAGGATGGCGCCTGGAGGGCTTTAAGGCATGGTTGTTCAGAATCTCAGGTGTCTCTTCTATACTACTAGGAAGCAACTTCGGTACTTGGGCATGAACTCAGCAACACCACAACAGTCAAACCGATTGCTCGATGCCACCCAACTTCAGCCAAGCAACAAATCAAGCTGTGATGATGCCTTCTGACTGCGTGCATCCTACGAGAAGCCTAGGTACCTGCCGTCCAAGCACCCACGTAGATGCTTCCACTTGGTGGGTACCTGTTGGTGCTGGTGGCCCTGGTTTCGGCAACAAGTTTGTCCGCGTGGCAAACACCAACCCCAGCCCTGAACCATAGCCCCTAAACCCGAAGAATTCAAATCGACAAGCTCTGCAACTAGAAAACGAAACAAACTCTAAACCCGAAACCCCAAAACCCCCACAACGAAGATCTCACAGCCCTCAATAAATGCAGAAGGATCCCGCCTCGACTGCTAGATCTGCCGAGAGGGTGCCCCAGAGGAAGACCTTTGTGTGGAGCCATAGCTCGGGGTTACCATGGAGGTTAAACAAACGTTGCATTCTCAGCGGCCAACTAGCATGCGTGTCTAGGTTGCGGAACCGGCCGCGAAGGAAGCTCCCAGATACACTCAGGATATCCTTCTGTATGACTACTTTGTTGTTATTACCACCATTATCATGATTCTCGTTATTATTAGTAGTATCGTTACTATGAACCATATTAACACTAGTAATTAGTATTATTCTTCTAATACTACTATAATAACAAACCCCAAAAGGCTGAGCCCCACGGCCAGGGAGATGCCCAGTCCGGCCAGGACAGCCAGCCATCGGAAGATGGAGAGCCTCGGATGTTGAGACGATGCTTCAGCAGCTGAGGGTTTAGGGTTTAGGAGGCAGCTTATGATAGCAACATCCATAATCATGAGGAAATACTATCGCAATCATAACATATATGAAACTACTAGTTACTGATAACAATAATGAATCACACTGATATAATCGTACAGAAGCGCAGAGGATACAAAAACTTGCCCTCTGAGGCTCCATCAGAGATTGCTACAGTAGCTGAAGAGGTGCTTGCGATCTAGGGTCTGGGTTTAGGGGTTTGGGTCGTGGTCGTTGTTCTCCGCCATGAACCCGACTACAAACGCCTCGAAAGATCTAGGCTGGACTGCCGGAGCGCCTGGTGCAGGAAACTCGTAGTCTGGGATCAGGCTTGGAACCCTGCTAGGCTAGGCGATGTACCACAATTTGATTTCGTGATATCCAAAACTTGCTAGAAGCTGCTAGAAAGTATGTCGTGTGCTTATATAACTTATCAGAATAACATGTGTAACAACGTAACGAAACATAGTGTCCGATATGCTTCTGCATGTTCGACAATGCACCGTCTGCCAAGTAAAATGCAGCAATCCGTCCACAACAAGCACGTGCATACATGCATTAACACATGCCTGCATGCACACATACCTACACCCTGGCACACACAGACACACATAAAATGCATGCATGCCTGCATGCATCCATCCACCCATCCGCATATCCACATCCATCCTTCCATGCATGCATGCATGCTGCTACACACAGACATGCATATATATCAGAAAATCCAAAAACCCATCCATCCAACCATCCATCCAAGCATGCACGTTTGCAGGCCAACCCTGCATGCTTGCATGCTGGCAAGTATGCTATCATGCATGCATAGATACATGCATGTATGACAGTATGCAGACATGTATGTGTACACACATGCATAGACGCACACAGGCGTACATGCCTACAATATGCAGACAGGCGTACATAAGTGCATGCGTACAGAAGTACATGCCTATATTGGGTCTACATGCACAGTAAAATGCATATGCTTATACGAGCATATATGCACATATATATATATATATATATATATATATATATATATATATATATAACATACAAAGACATACACGAAAATACATAGAGTTACATACATGTACATCCATACATATACATGTATACAAGACAATGCAACATAATATCATGACGCACATGTAAAACGCATAAGAGGATCTGTGACTCCCGTAGTAACCCTAGTATGGACAAACATCTTCTCATTGTCATTCCGCTCTTCCGATATCTGCCCTCGGCACGACAATGACCTCTGAGGCGCCTGCGGGATCAAGCAAATCACTGACATTGGTATCATAGGAGTCAGCGAGTAGCCGTAAACGCAGATCACCTCGCCACCAGAACAGTTTTGCGATATGCACGATGTGCGGGGCAGCTGAAGCCAGTGCAGGGCATCGAGCAAACAGAAGGGAAGCAGCCATCCTGACACGAATAGTTTGATCCCGGCTATTCTCGGAAAGATGCCCTTGGGAGCAACATCAGTAGCTAGCCCGAAACCCCGACGAGCTCAAAACCAGCTAGTTAACTAGTGCCCCTGTTGCGAAACCCGTTTTGCCGAAACAATAACCTTCAAACAGCCCAATACGGCCGAAACCTGCTTGAAGTTGATGCTATCGACCGACCTTGGCAAGGGTGTCTCCTTGGGGCTGATTGGTCTTGGCTTGGGGTTTCGCGGCTTGGCACTTTGGACATTTAAGGTCTACACGCAAATACCGACTACGACGAACAAAAACCCCGTCGCGAATAAAACGATAGATAAACATACATGAAATATAACTCATCACCTTTAAGGCAACACAATGTAAGATAACCTAATGTAATACAACAAAATCAGCAGATCGTAACATAAGATAGCATCAAAAAGCATAACACAATGTAATATACTATACAGGTTGGATGATATACTGTTTTAATGCCAGATAGTAGTATGATATATTACCATACAGTATGTGTATGTATGCATGTGTGTGTGTGTGTGCAAACATACATACACAGCTCATGCACATCCCGATTTTATGGACTCTGGCCATAGATTCTCCGATGCCTTCGAGATCCATATGTTCAACTTTCCTACACGACACGCCCGAAAGACCCTGAACCGATCCCTTAACCGTGATATAGGGGCCTTGATAATTAGAATAGGGCTCTTGGGGACCATTATACCATAGCTACAATCAGGGACCCCCAAAAGAATATAGGAAATCATTTAGGCCTCTATAGTAGCCACCGAAACCCTTGCAGACATGCGGCTGCCCGGAGCAGTAGAGACCCAGCCGCGTCGCGAGCGGGACGCCCACAAGGAGTCCGTAGACCATTGAGGCAGCCTCCAGCTTTCTGGGTCTTAGTTGGGAAGAGGGGCCTTAAAAATTTGGATAGGGGTCTATAAAGGCTACTATAAGGGATCTATAAGGGTACTTTCTGTCTGGGTCTTAGTAGGGAATGGGGGGATTATGGAGACGAATATTGGGGATTATATAGGGACTACTATAGGGATCCGTTCCCCCATTCCCTACGAAGTGGGGATTATATAGACAGTCAAGCAGGAAGACAGGGGAAGAAAACACCTATGCGTCGTGTATATGTACTCTTGAATATATGTATGTATGCCTGTCAACATGCATGTGGTAATAGCTCTGTGGTATGTGCCTATTTAGCTAGTCAGCTAGATAGGTAGTAGGCAATTCGTGAGTGAGTTACTTGCTAGGATGCCTCACCGTTTGACGAAATCACCAACTGGCTGAACAAAAAGAAGCAACAAGCTACGTAGCCAGCCAGCTAAATGCCGGTCAACAACCCAACGAACGAATTTAATGATAGGACCGAGTTGCGCAATTTTCAAGCTAACGAACTAGCTAGCTGCTAGCTGGCTAGCTAGCTCGCTAACCGACTGACGATGTAACTAGCTAGCAAACTAACCAACCAAGTGAGTTCAGCTATTCTGTAAGAGAGCGAATCATCTGCCCAGCTGGGCAGCCACTTGGCTTGTTAGTTGGCCAGTCAGCTGCTCACTTAGCCAGTCCGTTGGTTAATGTAATCATTTTCGCTAGTGGTTTCGCTACTTAGATCGTTGGTCAGCTAGCAGCCAGCTAATTAGTCTTGTCTGTTGCTGCAGCACTGCGACAGCATCAAACATATGTTTTTCGTGCACCCTCAGCAGCTGATCAGGGCTCCAGGCCACGCTGACGAGGGAGTAGTCTGACTTGAAGGTCGTCTCGTCCTGGCCGCAGAATTTGGGGCTTCGAGGTGTATATTCTCGAAACCTTGAGAATTGAAGGGTTCAGAAGTTCAGACACTTCCAAGAATTGACTTGTGTGTTCTTCGGTTTGTACGAGAGGCAATTTGACTTGCCCCATGGCCGAATGCTAGTGTCGCGCCAGCCTCAGAAAACGTTAACCTGTATGTCCAGACCACCGCCAACATTATTTCTAGCTTCGTGCAGCCCTGTGTACCATATTTGCCGAAGCCTCCAACGGTTCAACACTCTCGGACGTGAAACAAGCCGTGGCTCTCGGCCGCTTGAACAAGAAAGCTCGGAAACCCAGAGCACCCCGACATCTGCCTCCGTCTCGAGCAGTCGAGCGAAATTCCCTGTCGCCTGACATGATGCACCCCCCCCCTTCGCGGCCCCGCTCACCCCCGGAACTAGAGTTCGAGAACATATGACGTCGAGTCGGCCATACAGGCTGCCCTGCTTGAATGCTTTCCGCCAGCCCTTGCTGCATCAGGCTCCCCAAAGGTGCAGTGAGAAAGAACTCGGTTACGATGAAGACTTGCAGCACTCATGCAATAACAGCCTCATGGGCTCAGCATTGAGGAAGGACGAAACTTAGGAGACGCGTGGCCAAACAGAACATGCCATGCAGTAACCCGTCCGCTGGGCAATACTCGACGACATGGCATTGGAACTAGAATGCTTCATGCCTTGGTATAGCATTCTGAAGTTGCGGCACAATGCACAAGTAAAAGTGCGTCTAAAGGCATGTCCCGTCGAATCGATTCCGCCCATTCCTCTTCTGCGTAAAGTACGCATCTTCAGTTCTCGATCGCACGCTTCCGTCTTTAAAACCAGAACCCGATGATACCCCATGACTAGCCGGCGGCACGGCCAAGAAGAGCACCGCGGTGGTGGCGACCCAGAAAGGCCCGTAGAAATCAGGCCTGTGCGGCAACTCAGGCTTGCGAAGCCCTTTCAACACAAAACATAACATGGAACGTGCTGTGGCATTTGCAAAACACTGCTTTTTCAATATGGCATAATGAACACATGGTACAGTACAGATGTCATGTGTACGTATATGTATATATTATATCTATGTACACATATATACTAAAAATATCCACCTATCAGTCTATGTATGTATATTAAAGATTAGCGTAGCAAAACATGTACATGTATCATGCAAGTCACACGTTGTCAGGGCCAGTACGTAGCGGCGTGCCTTGTGCGGAAATCTGGTGCCGCGGCATCCAGTCCCTGGCCACAGCATTCGTCGATCATGCCAGCCAGGACCCATGTTGTGTGCTCAGGATGAAGATCCACGGGCCAAAGCGACGAGAAACTGCAACGATGACGCCTATGCTCTCCCTCGGCATTACAATGCCCGTGAAATGCCAAATTCAAAGTAACATACTTGGAGGTTCAGAGGTAGTTGTAAGTGGGTTTGTAAGTCCCATAATATGGGTTATAAGTATATAGTTACCCTACTTATAACCCTACCTATAACAACCCATGTACCTCCAAGTATTGTCTGCCCAGTCCAATCGAGGGACGTTTGATTTTCCCGAGATGTGCCTCAGCCAAGTGGGCACAACCCGCAAGTGTTCAGGTGGGAGTTTCCGAAAATGGGGGACCCTCAAAAAGTACCCTAACTAAAGTAGGATCCTTATTATAAGGACCCCCCAAATAAGGTACCCCTAAACCCCGATAGAACCCTCAAAGGAACCCTAGGACCCCCAAATGAAGGTACCCTACATTTCGGAAACTGCCAGGTGCCTGGAAAGGCACGAGCGCAAGCTTCAGACGCTTCACGACATCTTCTGAGCCTTTTGCGGGGAAGATCCAGAAAGCATAACTATAGGGGCCTTAATAATTTGGAATAGGGTTCCTGTAAGGAGTTCTATAAGGGATCTATAATGATGGAGATATATGACCTGATATAGGGGCCTGATTTATTTGGAAGAGGGTTCCTTGAAGGCGTTCTATAAGGGATCTATAGTAATGGAGTTATATGATATAGCGGCCTTAATGCTTAGAATAGGGTTTTGGGGCCCATTATACTGGGAATATCATAAGGATCTCCCAAAATAATATGGGTGATGATTCAGGCCCTTATATTAACATTGCCGCTGTTGGGCAATCTGGGTACTGCTAAACTCAGACGGTTCTGTTGAGAAGCTGACAGCGCAATCAGGCATTGAAGATGGCGGGGAAAGCAATTCCAACACCTCTCAACCAAGGAAGTCCGTTAACGACCGGCCAACCCCGGAACGCAAGCACACTCAGGCTGTGACTCACATCGAACATCTGCTGTGCGTAGGAGAGCATGGAGCCTGACATTCTATGCGATTGAAAACAACTGGAGTGTGCCTTGAAACAGAACTCGTCTTCCTTGTGCAGCAGATTCGAGGCTCGCTTTCTGTGCAAACGATATGAAAGCACTTCCACATGGCAGTCCAGCGAACGGCATGAAAGCAGGAAAATGCGTCACAGCAGACATGAAGGAGATTAAGGCCCCTAGGCTGCGTGGCGACACGCCGACCTCGCCTCGTGAAACCAGAAGCTATACAGGCATTGAAAGAAGCCAACAGAGGGTTAAGGCCCGAGCCCCGCAGCATAAGTCAGTTGAAACCGGAGACTCTCGTGGGGGGGCCTGCCCAGCCCTGCACGCCGGCAGCTCCCTCCTGGCAGGGCAACGGGGTTCAGTTTAAGGTTTAAATAGCGTTTTTGTGTTTTTTATGGCTCCTTTTCTCCTGCAACACAAGGTCACTGGGGAATGCCCGTAGGGCTGGAACACCCGGTCTCCGGGATTGCAAGGGTTTAGCGTTTAGGGTTTAGGGTCTCAGAGCAGTGTTCTGCGTTCTAGTGGAGGGCTGAACTGACAGTTGATCGGAAGGATGTGATCAGAGCACATCTACAAACAGTGGAACCGCACTTATAACTTCTTGTTGCGCAGGCCATTGCAGCGATTTCTTTCCGAGCCTTCAGCCGAGAGCCGCATCAGGCCATATTTTGTGGGGGAGGGATTAAACGCTCTGATCTCCCGCATGTAGCAGCGCTGATTTTTTGCAATGAGTTCGGGGCAACAAAACAACACATGTAGAGGAAGATTGTATCACGGAGGGCGGTGTTTTCAGGGTGATGCTTTGGAATGATTCAGAATTTTGCGGCATGCTGAAAAATGAATTCCAAAGTTGCCGATGTTTTTTCGAAAGCGCCACAGCTCACGAAGCGAACCTTTCTGAACTGGGTCTCTATCTTTGGTAGAGACTATAAGGTTGGCCTAGAGGGGGGAACTTCTGGCAGAAATTGCTTGTTCGTGGTGTTTGTTGATAGCGCAGAATGATTGGATATTTCGCGTTTTCGGGCTGATCGGGGGTGCTTTCCCTGCCCCCAACCCCATAAGCCCTACAAGCCCCCTTGCCAAGAACCCCCGAAGTTCTTGCGAGAAATGGGAGTTTCCGAAAATTAGGGGTATCTGACTTTGGGGTTTAATGAGGATCCTCCTATTTAGGGTACCATATTAAGGGCACCCTCTGTTTTCGGAAACTCCCATAGTAGGTTGAAGTTACGCAGAGGCGTTTAGTCCCTGCAGGCGCCCCTAAACACCTAAACCCCTAAACCCCTAAGCCTCAAAACCCAGAACCCCAAACCCCAAAACCCTAAACCCCCTAAACCCCTAAACCTAAACCCCTAAACCCCAAACCCCTAAACCCTAAACCCCGAACCCCTAAACCCATAAACCCCTAAACCGTCAACCCCTAGACCCTGAACCCCCTTCTAATGCCTGACGATGCCCTGGCCCGAGATACCTCGGATCCTGCCGCAGCAGAAGCTAACATACCTCCAGCATTTGGAGGTTCGTGCCTAGTTATAAGTATATAGGGTTATAAGTAGGGTATCTATATACTGATAAAAAAGTATGACCAATGCCTGCTGAGACTGCCAAAGCTGGTCCCAAATCTGCACACTGCACTCTCGTAACTGTAGACTTGCTGGAAGCTTTAGGATATCTGGAATGTGGTGAGAACGCAAACGCCCGACTTCGTGACCGACCTAGTGCGGGAACGCACGAGGAGCTAGGACGGAATGCAAGAATCGAATGCAACTCCTGGACTCCAAAAATGGCCGTTGCCGCACCAGCTTTCATGGCCAATTTAGAGATGGATGTAGAAGAATTCTCCCGAGAGGACGCGCTTGAAGCTGAAATACTGGAAACTACACAAGTAGATATTCCTATGCTATAGGTATCGTTCTTTGTCGATACGACCTGAATCCTAAACCTTATCCCTATTATAGATACATTATTGAAATAGACCCTTTCCATGTTCCAGGGTTTGGGATTTCGGGTTGGCTATTCTGGGTTTTCTATGGGTGTTTTGGTATATGGGGTTGAGTATGCCAATTTTCTATTGGGATGGGCATGGTTCCATAGTATGGTTTTCATCATGTGGATCTTGGGTTGGGGATCTTGGTGGTTTGGGCGTTGAGGCATAGGTTGCTATGGTTTGGGTGCTAGGGGTGGCGCATGATTGGTAACTCTAACACCATAGACCGAAGCGGAAAGAACGAGAAGCCCGAACACTAAACACCTACACCGCAGCTTTCAACCATTGCGGCCCAGCAGCTACCGAATCCTCGAAGGTTGTTGGATGCCGGAGCACCCCCTGCCCGGACGGCCACCAAGTCTCTTCGAGCGGCTGACAACTGTCTGAGGGGCTCGTTGGCTCACAGGGTTTAGATAAAACTGAAAATGGTTTTCGGATTTCGCTCACACTGTGACTTTGGCACGTCGAACGACTGGTCGCTAATAGTAATAGTAGTAATAGTAACAATAGTAATAATAATAGTCATCATAGTAATAGTAATACGAATGATAATGATAATAGTAATAATACTAATAATCATGATAGCAATAGTAATAATAACAATAGTAACAATAACAATAATCATCATAGTACTAGTAATACGAATAAACATAACAATTGTAATAATAATGGTTTCAGTTAGTTGGTGCCCGAGAAGAGTGTCTTCGTGGTCACGATGAGATGAACGCTGGTGTGGTGCAATCCATAGGATAATTTTTCAAGAGCAGCACCTATGTTGCGCATCGAGCACACTGGATGTCGCGATCGAACTCGGTAGTATGTACATAATCATGTATGTACATTTACATTTACATACATGTCTGCTTCTCATTGCATATATGTGCACATTCATAAATAGACACATAAACTTAATGTGTTTAGCCATGATTCTGATAACATGCATCGGTGTCAACAGCGGCCTGCGGCCGGACCCGCTGAGTCCATCACACCACCGGGTGCCTGTCCTCGGTGCTACAAGACACACCAGCAGATGGATTTAGATACCCAGAACACTAACACAGAACGAAAAGATAGGCACAGATGGCACGACAAGATGCACGACCATAACGGACAAATACCGTAAGTCTTACACCCTAAACCCGAAGCTCTAAGCCCAGAGATCTAATTACATGTCTTGGCTCATCGGTCAGCGATCAGTGTGAAGTCTCTCTCGATCGGGTTAAACGCTTTCGTTTAGCGTGAAGGGCATGTGAACGGGAAGCACCCTGATGATCCTGCCGCGCGATACAAGACTGCAATGCTTCTCCTCCATATCTACTGATGAGGGTGTGGAGTTAGGCCCTATTTACAATTACAATACCACTACTAGTACTCAGTGAGACAAAGCACAAGACTTTTCCTCAATCTGCGGGACAATGGAGCCAACTGCAGGCTTCATGCGTTTAACCCCTTAAATTGAACCAATCACCCAATGCCCCGATCTGCCTAGAAATATCTCAAAGCCGTATTCATGCCCACGCTGTTCCGTGTCTTCTGCACAAAGGAAGTACAAGCAACATCTTCGTATGAGGCACGCCAGAAGGAAAACAAAGATGCAAAATTCAGAACCAACAACTCGAAGCTGACACGAAAGCCCTCTAACTGTACGGATTGAAGTAGGGCTGAAACGTGCTTAACCGTAGAACCCTCAACTAATATAGGCGCCTTAATAACTACCAGTACTATTTTGGGGTCCCTGATTATATTTGTCGTATAATGGGCCCCAAAACCCTATTCGAAGTATTCCGGCGCCTATATTATGTGGCTGCGTGGGCCCTAAACCGGAGGCTTGGGATCCCGGGCTGAGGGAAACTGTGTCGGCCTGCAGGAGCTACGGGTTTAGGGTTTCTATGGGATTAGGGTGTAGGGCTTCTATGGGTTTGGGGCTTATTGTCTCTATGGGATTAGGGTTTAGGAAGCTGGGGAGGGCGCTCATCTGGGAGTTTCCGAACATAGGGGACCCTACTGGTAATATAATACCCTAAATAGTAGGGATCTTATCATAAAGACGCCAAAATAGACGGTACCCCTAATTTTCGGAAACTCCTAATAGGGTTTATGGGTTTAGGAGTTGCGGGTTTAGGGCTTATGTGGGTTTGGGGTTGAGGCTGCTGTCTTGAGCTTCAGAAATTGGCCATTCGCACCATGGGGTCCAGAAACCAGGGGTCGGCAGTTCCAAAAACGATCACTCGCTTGAGGGTTTAGGGTTTAGGGGTTTAGGGTTTGGGGTTTTGCGATTTTAGGGCCAGTGGTCAAAACGGCAGATGGATGGTATAAGCTAGTGAGCTAGTGCGGGTCTATGTTTGTCGCGCCGCATGCTGACCACGCAATCATTCGAGTACAGCTCCCGATAAGCCTTGAACCTGGAACCCTGCAGCCTGATGCCAAAACGCGGTGCCGCCTACCAAGCTGCTGTTCTACACGTCGGGTCCTCCTTGTTTCGTCTAGTCTAGCGGCCATGGAAGTCTCGATTTCTCTTCTTTCGTCGCTACTGTTTTGCACCATGGAGTCTGTGGAAGGCAGGGAGAGTCTTGCGCCGTTTGCTATGGAGCCCCTCGCAAGCGCGGGAGATCTCGCAACACTTCCGGCATCATGCTGCCTACACAAACTGTGAACCCCTTTTAACATGCAAACGACATAGCCCAAGAACGCCTCGGTCGTGGCGAGTTTGCCGCCGATAGCCTCGAGCAGCAAACGGTAAAAGTTGACAAGTGTTCAGTGGCTAGATGTAGACTGATGTAGCAGTTTCGGCTTCAGGACGTGGGCCTGTCTAGGACGAGGGCCTGTCTGTACCCTATCGAGCCTTTATACTGTTGCTTCGCATATATACGGATCACATAACCTTGCATCAGGCTGTACGCTCGAAGCTGGTACTAGTACATGCTTGATGCATGTGTCTGTTGTTGTTGGCTCGGTTGTTGTTGCTGTTGTTGTTGTTGCCGCTGCTCTTGTTGCCGTGGTCGTGACGGAGACTCTCACTGTTGACTACAATGATATTGATTCTGCATCTCGTGAGGCCACCGATCTCCGTGGCGTGAGCGTTGCATCCTTTGTAGCCTCATCCGCCCTCATCCGCTATGAAGGGCAGGGTACCTTGACAAAGAGCCTATCAGAGCTGACAACACTCTTGCCTGCACCAGCCAAGCCGCTAACCAAGTGCTTTAGGATCCGGCACTTTGACCAGGATATTAAACAGAATTGATCTGCAACCTTGCTCTAAAGTTTGAAACCCCCTTGCTCACATTCTTTTCGGGCTTAACAGCTTGACGACCCAAACCGGAAGCAGCCCTAAAAAACCCTGAACTGGATCGCTTCCAAGGCACTTCGTGGCCGGAGCCGAGTGGGACCAGGTGCCCTGTTCAAGGCTGAAGGGCTTTTCAGTTCAGGGTTGAGACTTCAAGGTTTAGGGTTCAAGGGCTTGGCAAGACGATGGCTGCGACTACGACCTATCTTTTCGGATGAGATGATTGTTGACCCCTTCCTAATTACGTGCAATTGTCATCTTCGAGCTTTGATGATGAAGCGATTAACTGTTTCGCTTTTCGCTGATTACACTCCCAAGTAAAACGTGGTCCTATTCACGTATTGCTGCTGTCACAGAGCCCTTTGACTTTGCCTTAGAGGTCCGCCCGCTGCAATCGTAGCGGCAGGCCTGGGCCTAAAACTCCCACAATGAACCTGCCGCCGCTAGTCTGAAGCAGGCTCCTTGCCATGTACAGCTCGGCAGCTAGACTTGTAGCACAAGGCCGCCAGGTACAGGTACAGTATGCTATCATCGAGCGCAGCGAACTGAACTAGTTCCTATCTAGCCCCGGCAAATAGTCCAAGTGGCGCAGTCTTAAACCCGTAAAGCCTAAACCGAAAACCCTTGCAAGCCTGTCCTACTTAGGGACTATGCCTCCCCCGGCCGTCGCCCGGTCATGAAGGTCGAGGTCGGAAACTGTGGGCCGATACCTTAGAGGGCTGAACCCTACAGCCCCTAAACTTAGCTCGCTTTTGGTGAGTATAGGCCTTTATGTAATGCGCAGGAGGTTGGGGTGTTGATAGCTGTGACATGGCTGGGACGATCGAGGCCCTTAGCCGTCTCGAACCTTTATGTTGCGTTTCAGGCTGAAGGCACAGGTTCTACGGGCTACAGGGCACGTCTCAGGTCTGCATTGGTTGCGGCTTGCGGGTCGGCGGTGGCAGAATGTGCAAGGATTAGAAAGGTTTCCAGCCGAAGCCGTGAAGGTTTGAGCGAGTGACTCGGTCCAACCCTTGGTAGTAACCGACAAGCCTACAGCATCCCAAACCCCAGCTCCCACCCCTCAGTCAGCTTGGCCGAAAAGCCGGGATCATAAAGGCCGCAGCCCAACATATCCCAAATCGAGCAGCTGACTTCAGGCCAAAGACCTTGAACCCTGAATTAAGCACTCATAAACCCCAAGCCCACTTAACACCCTGAGTATCCCTGAATGCCATGGGCACCTTTCCAAGCCAGGGAAGGGACACTTCAGAGGACTGGCTGTGGAAGGACAGCGACTCCGGCGCGCCAGTGGACCTTGCACAGAAGGCCGAAGCAAACGTAAACTTGCGAAACGATTTGTCCGATCAACAGCATTTGTCTAAATGGCTCCGGGGCTGTCACCTTTCATCTGCTAGAAGCCCTGATGCAAGGTCGCGAGTGGAATATCATCACTTCACCTTGCCTAGCACGAAGGCAGACTCTGGGCCAATGCTTGTAAGTTTAGGCTATACCCAAATGGTAAGAAATTGCACTATGGGTGTTCTCTCAGCAAATGCATCAAGCATGAGTTAGAGCCAGGCCATTCAGGCTTCTCCCACTGCGTCTGGTTTGTGGCCGAGTTGTGATAGTACCTCGAAACCGCCCCTCCACTCAAAGCAAAAACGGCACATGTCGCAAAAGCTGTACTCAGCACCGGCCGTATCCCTAAGGAGCAACATCAACCGATGACACTAATTAAGCCGCGACCTTGCTCTACCACACTGGCAGGAGGCTGCGAAGGCCTATGAAGCCGAACGAGGCGACCGACTCAGCCAAGCCCGACCTATTCTGATGCTGCATCACGCTGCGAAGGTTGGCTACTCTTGCTCGTCCTCGCCGGGGCACTCTTTTCCTTCGTCTGTTGTGTACCTTTCCGGCAGCAATCGCAGATGTCTGCAGTTGGCTTTTGACAAGCATTGACAAGTGCTTCCTCCCCATATGGGAAATCGCGCGCAGCATGGAGTTGAGTAACCTACATGCCGTCATCCTTTCACGATGGTGCGCACAATCAATCTAGGTACTGCTCTCGCTCTTACGTACTGTGCTGGCAAGCACCTCGCTAAATTAATTGAGCCGGGTAACTTGGACCAGTTCGGTGGCAGCGACATGGAAGCAAAGGCCGATGTTTTGGCCGCTTCTCGTGTGCCGGCGTTGAATTCCTCTATCCCCCAAAAGGTTCTAAGAAGATCCCTGACACCTCGACATCCCAGCAGGGCCGCTGCTTACCTGTTTGTCTATATGCTTGGGCACATGGTTTGCTACTGCTTTGCCATAAATACGCACCCCTAAACCACAAGTAGCAAGGTTTCTTCGGCTTCGGGCTTGAGAGCTTGGGAATCAAAATAGGGGCCTTGATAATTAGAACAGGGTTTTGGGGCCCATTCTACTATAACTCTAGTAACTAGTAAGGAGCCCCCAAAATAGTATTGGTAATTTTTTTGGCCCCTATATTAGGACCTAGGATGATGGCTGATCCGTGGGGCTCGGTTTGGTGTCAGCTGTTCGGGCGGCTGAGGGCCCTGACTCGGGCAGGGCGTGCAACATGCGCGTAAACGCCCTCAGACCTTCACCGAAACTATCCGAGATTTCTTCTGAGACTAAGAACTGAAAGTTCAGGGTTGAAGATATACAGGACTCATGGACATAGTTCAGGCTTCTAGTGGCTATGCCCGAGAGCCAAAGACCAGAGGCACGGAAGGCGGCGATTGCTGAAGTGTACTCTTCCTTCTCTTGTCGCGGTCATTGCGACATACATACACGCATACACAAATACATGCATGCATACATACATACACAAGCGACACACAGATAGACCGACAGCCAGCCAGAATCAGACAGGCTAACAGCCAATTACTCGCACCACATTGCATGCACTATACTACATTACATCGCACCACACCACATCACGATACAATGTGTTACAACTCATTGCGTCACACTTACAACAAGACTACTAGTTTCGAAATGAGTGATAACAACAACAATAACAATAACAGTAGTAATAACAGAAGTAATCATCATAACAGCCATAATGATAGCACCAACTGAGCATGTATATGCGTGTGTGCGTGCATGTGTGCAAGCACCGTAAACGTCCCTCTTATGAAGAGACTGACCGACGCATGCTCACAGTCGCGATTCGTGCATTGAAGCTTCCGCCGAAGCCAAGCAGGCATTAATATACAAGCGCGACATGCCTTGGGCAGCTCCGGAACCAGCGTACAGGGCATGTCAAGAACCGGATTTTCAGTCATGTACCGTAGTTGCATTTTGCCTGGTGACGAGATGAGATATCTTATGTCAGCTGCCGTCTCTGCGACCAGGGTTGCGCGGTTGCGAGGCTTGCATCCAGTATACTGGTAGGGTAGGGCTGGGGCCCGAAGCTGTCCAGACAAAAAACTACACCGTCACCTGGACGAATTTCTCGTGAACAAAGGCATGCAAGAGGACACAAAAAACTGACCTGGTAAGGATGCCGTGACTCCACTGGCAAGCAGGGACCGTGCATGCGGAGATGCACGGAGGAGGCTTGACGACACACCCGTTCTGCTTGCTTGGACCCTGCGTCTGCTTCGGGGCCTCCATCCCCACAGATATTAGCCTTGAGCGCGGTTAGAGTCAGAGGCAGCGGGTGGAAACTGCCTCAGTGTAATCTTTCTCGATGCGTTCGAGACGCAGGGTGTGCTGCTTGTGCTACCGGACCGCAACGACACACACTTTCGATGTGTCGAGGCTGGATCCAGTTATGAGAGAATCCAGCCTCAAGGGCCACCTACGCGATACTTGCCTCGGCCTTCACCGAACCGCCCTCCGCTACCCCACCAAAGCCCAACAAACTCTAAGCCCTCTAAGCGTTCAGTATCACAAGGCGTCATCCGACTGCAGACCTACCACATTCAGCAGCCTGAGCTTGATGCCCCGAAGACGAAGAGGCGCTCTCTTTCCTTCTTGTAAGCCTCCGACGCGGCTCCACGGAGGAATCTCAGGTTCGGGGTTGGAGACTTAAAGCAGGGCTCGAATACAAACCAAGCACCGATCTCCGAGGCTCGTATATAAGCAGCGGGAGCGGTAGCGGTAGCAGTTGTCGTCATCGTTCTATTCCTCGTCGATCATGTCCTCTTCACGGTGGTTTCGGTGGTGGCAAGTAGAGAAAAACGGAGTAGTGGTGGTGGTCGTGGTAATGGTGGTAGCGCTGGTGTTTGTGGTAGTGGTGGTAGCAGTGGCGGTTGTGGTCCATTAGTGGAAGTAGTGGTAGTGACAGCAGTAGCGGTGGCAGCAGTAGTAGTCGTAGTAGCAGTAGCAGTTGTAGTTTTCGGAGTAGTCCAGGCGGTGAGGGTGATAATTGGTAGCACAACTGTGGAAACCAGGAGCAGTAGTAGAAGGGCTCGTGCGCGGAATAACGCAAAAAGCCTTCAACACTGCAATGATCCGTGCTATGGCGGTGAAAACAGCAGGCGTGTTTTTGGCACTAACTGGAACCAACACACGGACTGCAGCCAACCTTCTTTTCGCTCGATGGGGATAGGCAAGCAGCGAGTCAGCAGTTAACGGTCGCACCGCGACTGTATGACTCTGTCCGAGGCTGCTTCCGATCGATCGTGCTTGCTCCAACAAAGTGATCGATTGGTATCCTGCAAAAACAGTCAACTTATACCGTGATTGGTGCACGCTCGGATTCGGAGTGAGCTGCATGCTGCCCCAGCACCAGTGACATGAAGATTGTCTACTGGTGCACCGCGTGAAGCCCGGGTGGCCCATCTTCGAATTAAGCTTCGCAAGCAAAGCACCATAGCCATAGCTAGCAGAACCGCGTATGTCGGACGATAGGATGATAGTTCAACAGCGGGCGGTGCCAGGTACCGCTGTTGCTGTTGCAAGGTCTTGGCAACATGGGGAGGGAATGTAGGATATGTTTATTACGTAGTAGCCCTGAGCAATGCATTACAGTATGGGACTACGACTACCAAAGAGTCACACATCCACACATCCCTAAACGGGTTCCCATCAAAGCAGATCGCAAACTTGCTTAGATAACCCTACAAACCCTGAGCCCCAGACCCCAGTGCCCGAGCCATAAAACTCAAACCGGTACAGGATCCAAGAACCTTATACAACCCTCTACGAAGGAACCCTCAAACCCGAAACCAACCTATTCCTGACAGCCTGGTGCAAGTGCAGAGAGCACTCGGCAAGGAGCGGTTTCGGACCTCCTTCTGAAGTCTCCGAGCCCGGTGCAGCCTGCCCAGAAGTGCCTTCGACTCTAGTCTTGCTCTAGTCATCAGTGCTCGCATGGCAGAAAGAAAAGAGTATCATCCAAAATACAAAACAGTCAAACACAGGTATATGCACATGGATGATATCACACTAATAAAATGACTTCAATCTGTTGAGGGCTCTTGTTACTGCTGCTGCCTATACCATGAAAAGCCATAACATGTCTTCCATGACAGGCACAGGAATGTCTGAAGGTCGATGTAGGATTTCTGATCTCTGATCATGTACGTAATTAAACATTCATATACAGATTTCTATGGATGTCTTCGACCTAGGCTCTGGAACATCTCCAGTTCCTCAGGCACCACCGCACGGTGCAGCCTTAGAGCTAAGGACTCTCAGAACCGCGTCGTGGGATCCGCCTGGAGCCGGACAGAAAGCAATGTGGGAATTCACCCTGAAGCCTAAAGTTGATTCTAAACCCTTAGCTCTAAATCCTAAGTAAGGGCTTTGCGCTGACCCGTTTCGCCGGTCTAGGACCAGCATGTTCGGTTCTCGAGCTCTCCATATGCTGCGATGCAAAGCAGAGATCCAAGAGCTCCCTGCCTTTGTTGCGCTTCCGCGCGAGCTGGGAGGCCATTTTGCCGTTGGACGTCCGCTGCGCCGGGTCGGCACCCTCCTGTCATTCAGCGGTCTTTAGCAAGACGTGTCTCGGGCTCGTGATGAGTGCATCGATCTGGGCATCATCAGATTTAATTTCCAACATATCGAAGGAAGAGGCAGCATTTCAGAGGCGCGCAGGTGGACTTGCGAGTTCAATGTTCCTATGTAGCATTCGCCTCAGCCCCGGGCGATCAGAGGTTGCCTCTTTCCCCTCCAAGAACTTCTCACTCCACCCTATAAATGGATTTGGCTACCAAGCCCCAACCCCAGCCCACTTCGTCGTCTTCACTCTGAACCTGCTAATTGGGCCCTGATGTGGAGACGTCTTCAGCTGTGGCAAGGCTGAGGCAGACGATGAGACGCGCTTGCATGGGCAGATGATTCAGCACGTGACGCATAATGTAGGAACCTGACTAAGAATCTTTGGGCCTTCATTAGTTCCTTCTATGAATCCGACTATTTGGGTGTTATAGGCCCAGGATTTCGATCAGGTTCCTACATTGCATAGCCCCCGCACACCCCAAACCCTGTTGTCCTCTATAGTAAGCCCCGTAAAGTTGGAAACCGGATTAAAGCGAAATAGTGCTGGCATTCCCTATACATTACTCTTAAAGATTGAGGCTATGGGGTTTCCAACTCTTGGGCTCCTACTGTAGTGTCTCTTCCCCCATATTATGGCTCCTGGATGAGCATCTCCACCATCCCTGCATCGCCCAACTCTGCGGCAACGTGGATGGGATACCTTTGGCTCGGATCTGGGCTTGGTACTTGGAGGTTCAGGGGGAGTTGTAAGTGGGGTTTTAATAAGTATAACTACAGTACTAATAACCCTACTTATAACTACCCTAAACCCTAAATGCCTAAACCCTATGTAGAACCCTTAAAAGGAACCCTATAGAGCCCTTATCACCCTACTTATAACCACCCATGAGCCTCAATGTAGGGGGCACTGGGACCTGCAGCCCAAGGATCGGGGCCCTTGCTAATCAGAATGGAGTTTTGGGGATGTAAGTATACTATGGTTGTAAGAAGGAAATCCCTATATGGGAGTTCCTAAAATAGGGGACCCTAAAAAAAGTACAACAAATAGTAGGATCCTGATTACAAGGACCCCAAAACAAGGTACCCCTAATTTTCGGAAACTCCATAATCACACTATGGCTGTGGAGCGGAAATCCCTATGTTACCCCCCAGGCCGAAGCCGGACCTCCCTGGGAAAAAGACAGGGCAAGGGCCAAGTTGGGCGGCAAGATGCACCGTTCTGGCCATGAAGGGCAGGTACCAGGCATCCTTCGGCCAGAAAGCGTCTTTTGGGATTTAGGGTTTGGGGTTTAGGGGAAAGAGTTTTGAGGGTGCAGGGTTTGGGGGTTCAGTCTATCCAGAAAGAATCTTCGTTCTGGTTCTTCGTAGGGAAATGGGGAATGGGTTGTGGGGACTATTATTGAGAATCATATAGGGACTATCATAGGGATCCATTCCCCCATTCCCCACTAAGCACCAGACAGTCTTGAGGGTGTAGGGTTTGGGGGGTTCTAGGATCCATGAACCAGGATGATTTAGGGATCTAGGGTTATCATTCGGACGAAAGCCTTCAAGTTGTGCCTTGGGGAGGGCTCCGACATAGTAGAGTGGAGCTGATATGGCTTGGGCAAATGGTACCCATCTATGTATCTATGATTTTATCTCTCTATCCATCTATCGGTCTATCTATCTATCCTGGTAGCTACATGATCGATCGATGGATAGATAGATTGATAGATAGATGCGAGGCGGGAGCCAGATATTGTCATGTGCAGCAGGCTGTCGCCACGGCCACGGTGCTCACTTCACTCTTTTTACGCCCACTGGGTTCTCACCAGGGTGTAGCTGAGGGCGTTCGCGAACATGTTGTTTACCGAAATACACCGAAATTGATGTTGTTTGCCAGGCATTAGTTGGTGGGAGCATATCACAGGTGTCCAATGTCAGTGTGGGAACCGACATCGAGCCATACCGCTCCAAATCCCACTTCTGCTACAGGGAGTTGTCTGCATTTCAATGGACATCAACCCAAGCCAAGCAATCTCCTGCACGCGCTTTGCGTGGTCGAGCGCTACAAAGCCGTGGGCATGGAGGAACTCCTGAAGGCCACACTCGTCAAGCAACTTCGACACGAAGTGCCGGCTAATCCAGACTCACGAAGGCATATGTGCAGGGAACACGGCCTGTTTGAAGCTCCGAATTCTTACGCCTACTCAGAATCTTGCGCAACACACTTGCCCTGAAGCACGCTTGTCTTGTGTCAAGATGGAAGACGCGGAAAGAGCTCACTACGATGTCATGACAGAATCGTGCGAGTCAGTGTTACTGGAGCAGTTCGTTCCTTTAGATGACACTGCTTTCCTCAATTAGGCCCGTGCCATCGTCCGAAACAACCTGCATCCCTGAAGAAAGCAGATGCCTCCACTCGCCGCTGCTGCTCCTCGGGGACGCTTCGATAAGTTGGCTCCGCAAGTTTGTTTGCACTGCGATCAAAGGAGTGTCATGCAAGCAACGATGATCAGCAGGAGGTAGAAGTGCCTAAAATCGCGTCCCCGGGTTTAAGTTCAAAGGGGCTCCCCGGCATCCTTATTTCTACGTCGCCCCAGAACTGCTTGAGTATCGCGTCCTTCTCTTTCGCTTGTCGTCGCGCGCACTCCTGAGGAAAACTTTCGACAAGGGCCGGAGAGCCAAAGTTAAAAGAAATGTGGGCGTCTTGTATGTGGGCTGTCCCTGTCAGGGATCTTTGCAACATCTGATAGTCCTCACTCCTTGCTACTGTTGAGAGCATATGCTGGCCTGGAGGTATTGCATGGTTTTGTAGGGTTTGGATTTTTGTGGCTCCGTAGAGCCCAACTACAGTACTGCTTGTAGGGTTTAAGGGCCTGTGGCGTTTGTGCTCACTGGGGTCCTGCGGCACGCAGGGTGCGTGGCGTGTAGGACATATGTATACGTGTAGATGTATATATATTAATATATATATATATATATATATATATATATATATATATTAATATATATATATATATATATATACATAGCCTAATACGTTTAGATGGTATCATCGACATTTTGGCGGATTTAGCAATGGATTCGGATTTACAGGGTTGGTGTTGCATTGGTGGTGAAAGATGTGCGGTCCATAGAGCTTGTAGGGTTTGGAAGGCTTCGGGTCTGTGGGGCTCGTAGGGTTTACAGGGTGTACCCCTTGGGCGCACCAGAGACACTGCTCGCATGGACGACGGGAAAACAACAACAATATCTCAGAGCAGCGAAGACGACCGCCGCCACTGCTTCTATTTACAGCTGATCCTGCTGCTGCTGCTGCTGCTGCTGCTGCTGCTGCTGCTGGCAACTGCAACAATGATAATAAGGGTGATGATCACCACAAACACAGCAAAGAAAATTACCCTACCAAAAGCAATAATATGGCAAATACTTCCGCAATCCCTGCCAAGACCCGCACTGCTGGCCCAGATTTCCTCCCATCCCCGACTTAACAAACCCTCCGCCGACAAGTTCACTCCCCTCGGGGCCTCCTCCTCCTTCTGCCGAAGCATGTCTGCCTTCCGCACGGCAGGTAGAGGCTCTGCTCTCGGGAGGTTGTGGGGTGCAGGGCGCAGGGCGGCCCAGCAGAACATGAGCACCCTGGGAAGCAACGAAAATCTTCAAGAAGCCGTTTTGATGGATGGTCTTATCAGTAAGAGGGCCTCATGACACGGACGCCTCCAAAAGACTGCACCCTGAGCACCTAACGCCGCTCCGAAGCACACCTGATCCGAAAGCCCTACTTGGGATCCAAAAACCTACTGTGTTAGGGGTTAGACGGTAAGACCCTCGAATTAAGGGGTCATAACCTACGTTTGGGGAGACGGGTACAATCTATATGAACCCAAAGTGGCCCTGAATCCCAAAAGGCTCCAAAACTATGAAAACCCCAAGGCGTTGTCGCCGCACTTCCCTGTCCGCCTCCCGAGCTTTCTGCGCAAGTCGCATCTCTGCCTCGCGCTCCTGGCAGGAAAAAAAGCAAGTAATGTAGCTGATGGAGTTTCGGGTACTTTGGGGATTTTGTACCCCAGACCTGCAGGGCTCGTGGTTTGGGGTTTTCCGATGTAATGCTTGGGTGCTTGGAGCGTGAAGCTGAGGGCTAACGGTGTGTATAGTGAGGTGCAAGGGTGATGCACCCCAAATCAGAATTTCAGTTACCTTCCCGGAGAGCCCATTGTCTCGGAACGCAAGCTGTTTTGCGACTGATCTTCGAAATGTCGCCGTGGTCCACACGAAACCACCACACCGCTCAAACTACCTCGAGCACCCAGGCGATTAACAGACCCCAAGAGAAACCTCACGACCCAGCTGCTCCTGCACTTGGCTCGGTAAGGCCTCGCTGGGGACGTCCTCTCCACAGCGTCGCTGTGTTCTTCTGACTGAACACGGTACTCATGCACTGACTGGCTTAGAAACTGTATGATTCATCTGATGTTAGCTCATGGGATAAAGACCTGGTTCGGTCAGAAGATCGTTGGCAATACCAGTGCAGCAACCGATAGCACCGAACTTGCAAATCAAGGCTACAGTAGCATCTGGAGGCACAAGCGATGCCTGACTACATGTTCTTCTGATTCTTCTGAATGGAAGCTTCCATATGCGCCTTTGTGCTGCGTTAGATCGTTAGACACCGCGATTGCTGAGGCTGGTCACTTCAGCTGCGATCTCCAGTCCTCCTCTTCGTCCGCCTCCTCCTGCTGCAGTGCTGCAGCCTCGCTGGTTGTCTCCTGCCAAGCGTTCAATCCGGACGGTGCGTATCAGCACGTCACCGGTGACTCGCCACCGCGAACAGCACGACTCTGAGCGAGTTCGAAGCGCAGGCCGAAAGCCAGGAGCGCAAAGACCGAATACTTCAACCCGGAAGCCTGAAGCAGGACACGGAGAGCCCATTGCTATGTAGGTACCTCTGGCCCCGAACAATACAGCATGGGCTCAAACCAGAAAAGACTGCAGAAGTCTCTTCTCCCAAGACAGGTCCTCGGCGCTATCTTTGGGCGCATTCGGAAGAGTGCCTGAGAGGCTGAAATAGTCAGGGGCTCTTCATGTCCACTCAGATAACCACGGCCATGCATACTTACCGATACATGCACGCATGCAGAATTAGATCGATCCATCCCTCCGTACCTGGTCCCTCCATCCGTCCGTCCGTCGGTCCCTCCCTCCATGCATCCATCCATCCGTCCATCCCCCCACCCACCCACCCACCCACCCATCGATCCATCCATGCATGCATGCATCCATTAACATGCCATACATGCATATCATGTGTATGTAAATATATGCATGCATACATTCAGTTCGTGTACTCACAGGGGGCTATGCGACTCTGAAGCACATGCACTCATGCATGGATGTGTGAGTGCGGGTACAAGTTTATACTCATATATCTATCATATACCATACATCATATACTATGTATATTTATATATATATATACAGATATACATATAGATAGTTAGATAGATAGATAGATAGACAGACCAATAGATAGATGAGATAGATAGGTAGGCAACAGGCAGGTAGACCGATGGAAAGATAGACAGTGTGATGAATAGGCAGGCGGATCAGGAAGGTGGGCACGTGACACACAAACACGTGTACATGGGTGAATATGCACAATACACTCATTCACAGATACGCACCCGATAATTATGGCTTGAAACCATCTTCAGCGATGAAGCCAATGGCAGCTGATGTAAGAATTACGGACACACTGCAGCTAGAGCTCCCGCCTAACACCCGAACCCAATTTCCAGGGAGCAGCCAAGCAGCAACTTTCAGCAGGCTCGTCAGTGCGCTGCACAGGCTCCTCCTGGCTTGGGGTGCACGCAGGGTCCGCGCACATAACTGAGGGCTTGCAACGAAAATCAGCAACCGCGGATGGCCGAGCGGACCAACTGAGGTCAGTCAGGGTTCGGACTTAGGGTGGTCTTTGTGCTTGTATCATTGTTGTCCCTACAAAATTACATTGCTATTCATCTTCTTGTTCCTGCTACCATTACAGTACTACGGTCAGTACTTCTTACATGTCCTATTATTGGCTATGCTCTAGCACAACTACGTGCATAACCATGAGAACTAACATTGGCCTTTACCTACGGCATAGTGGCATAGCATATAGGGGCCTTCATAAATGGAAGCAGGTTTTGGATAGGTATAACAAGAAACCCCCAAAAATAGTATTGGTAATCATTTCGGCCCCTAAGTTTTGGAACTCCCGCCTTGCCTGGCAAGCCTGCGAGGCCTCTGAGCGCTGCTTGCCTTGGCTTCTCTAGGCTTTCTGCTTAGAGGCAAGGGGCTTAGGGTCCTTAAACTAGGCATCCTACTATTTATGGTACTAAATTTAGCGTCCCCCCCCCCATTTTGAGGGCTTTAGAACCTCTCGGACTTTAGGATTGGGTTTTTGCATGCAGAAATGGGACAGTCCAGAATCGAATCACTTGTGGATGAACAGGAAGGACATGACAATTTGTGTGTAGGGCTTGATGGGCTTGCAGCTTGCGGCTTCCGGGTTTGTTTTTGGCGGGCCTTCCGTGATTCATCACAAGGCTTCAGGATATAGGCCTTTCCAAGGTGACGAGCTGGGAGCTTGCGTCTTCATGCTTCAAGCTCCCAGAATAGGAAAGTCTTGAAAGTGTATGCCCCAACCCATCCAGGCCTCCAGGCCTCTCAAATTGCTGAAAGAAGCTTGCACCAGACAGAAATAAACGGCTCAAGCAGCGTTCTTGCCAGAGCTGTACGAGCTCGTCGGCTTCTGCCTGCAAACCCGCTGCACTCTAGCTCTAGGCCGTTGTAAACAGATTCAGCTTTTGTAAGGAGTGTGCGAGATACGCAACAAACCTCGAGTATTGGTGGTGTTCAGACGTTGAGCCGATGGTGGGTAAGTGCACACTCAGGGCACTGCAAAGCTTTCACGGTTTTCGCAAGGGCCCTGAGCGTGCACTGACTTCACTAAGACTGGAACGTCAACAGATCTCGGACATTTCTTAGCACAATACCCCCGAAAGATGTGGGCGCTTGAACTTCAAGCAGCGCTCTGATTTTTACGGCAGATTTAAACAAAGATTTAAGAAAGTCAGGTGAAAAGAATAGAAGACAGCCGGCCGTTCGGCCTACCTTCGACTGGACCCAGTGGTTGAAGCTCCACCCAGCCGGTGCCATGGGAGGAGCCTCCGCCCGGCCAGCGCGCGGTGGCGCGAGCCAGGCCTTCGTACTTGAAAGTCTTCCCCAGGCCCACCTCCTGCTCAGGCCACTGCACCTCGAGCGAGACCTGGGCGTCCGGGTTCTTCATGGTCACGTCGTAGGACAGGTAGTAGCGGTCGTGGCTCGCCGGGCTCGTCCAGGGCTCTCCCTTCGGAGAGATCTTGACGTTGTCGAGCGTCCACGTCGTACGGTTCTCGCCGCTTCCCTGGAAGAGGCTTGCTTCTTGGAAGACACCGTCGGCTGTGTCCACCGCAGTGATCATCATCGCGGATTTGACATCGGGAAACTGCAGGGCGAAAAATTGCCAGCTCACGTTCTTGAGGAGTGCCTTGCCCTTGTCGTCGTAGGTCTGGACGACGTAGTCGGACCAGAGCATTCCAGATTTTCCGGAATCGACGACCTTGCCCGCCTGTTGAATCTCAAAACTCTCCACCTGAAGGAGCGGCATTGAAAAGTAGTAAGAACCCTGGCAATCCAGGGTCGCATTGGGCGTCCCGGCCAAGTACCGGTCGACTGCCCCGCCAAACTTGGAATTTGCCGCATCTCTCTGCTCCTTCGAGAGCCAGTTGGGCAAGAAGCCATCGGGCCCAAAGCCCTGGCGCACGACGCCCATCATGTCCTTGAAGCGCACCACGATGTCGAAACTCTTCTTCTTGGAGTGGAGCTTCAGGTCGTACTCGACGCCTGCCTCTCCGGGAACCGCGCTGTCTCCGACGGCGGAGACGGAGAGTTCGAAGCCCGTAAGCAGCGAGGAGGACTGGGCGGTCCAAGGCTTCTTCCCATCGCCTCCTTCCACGGTCGCGCTGACCGTCACGCTTGCATCGAGGTCGTAGGTTTGGATGGTCTTGGTGTTGAAGCCTCCACCAAGTTCGTAGACCGGCACGATGGAGAGGAAGGGCGGGACCTTTTGAATGAGGAATGTCAAAGCATAGGTATCCTTGGCACCGACGAGTCCTCCAAAGAAGCAGTAGGCATTAACACCGCGCTCCTTGTGGAGGCTTCTGAAAAACCCGAGTGTGTCGAAGGTCGCTGTCGGGCTATACTTGCAGCACTGATCGGCTGCTGCGCTGCAGCATGGCGCAAAGGCCAGTATGGCGAGCGCGGCGTAGCGACAGCCGCTGGACGTAAACATCCCTGCTTAAGAACCAGGAACACGATGAAGAGAGAAGCAGCAGCTACGAGCAAAAACGGCGTTCAGAAATAGAGAACAAAGCTGGTCCTCCTAGGTCCTCCTCATGCACAAGCCCATGGTGCACTTGGCAGGGTGGCTGAACATTAAAGTCGCTAAAAGTCGCTAAGAGAGGCCCCTCCCAACCTCCCAGCCCAATCACCGCAGAGGCCTGCGTCTTGGCGCCGACCAGAAGCCGATCGCCTTCGTGCAGCTCTACAAAGCGGCCGTCGCCTGGTTCCAGACACCGATTATTTTCTTTAATTTTCTTTGTCGGGGAGAGGGGGGGGGGGGCCTGCTGTAACCTGCAGGGAGCAAGTCATCATGGTGCGGTATGTGCTGTAATAGGACATATAAGTCAAAGAAACACGAATCACGATTGTACTCTGTTTTAGCGTGGTTCGGATACATCCATGCTCATCCACTTCTTACTGCTCTGTCAAAACTCTCGTTGCTCTTAACTAATGTGGTTATCGTTCGTAGGACGATCGTGCTGGGTGCCATTGTTGTGCTGAATCCATTCCATCTTCATCCCCTCTTCCGCTGTGGGTCCGTAGAAGCACCGCATTTCCAAAAGTGATACATCCTCGTGAGGTGGCTCTGCAGTTTTTTGCCGAGGCCCGGGTCTAGGCGCAAAGAAATGAAACCACACTGTGACATTGAGTTACCAAACATGTTGAACCAATCATGTTGATTCCTTCCTGCTTCCATGATCAGATGCGCCCAACGTATCTGAGTTCCAGGTACTGTGTGCTTCTACCTGCGAAGACCCCAAATCTCCAACCTTCAACACTCTGAGTAGCAAACGTAATCCAAAGCCGAAGCCCCACGCCTTAGCTCCTTCTTCAATAGCACCTCTGTTTAGCCGCCAGCCCAGAAACCCGAAACCTTAAATCCGCCAACAAAAGAAACGAAGCCCCGCGTCCGAAAGCCCCAAAGAACCGCTGCACGGAATTTGCGGAAGTTTCACAGAACCCCTACCCGGAAGGCCTTAGACCCCCGCCCCCCCAGCGGGGTTGTTTTAGAAACCTGAAAGGAACCCGAAGGAACTTGTATCGAAACCAATTTAACTTTTTGGACCTCCAAGACTCTATGGAACTTTGGGAAGCACAATAAGACCCTATAGAAATCCCTGTAGCATCCTCCAAAGACCCTATAGAAATCCCTGTAGCATCCTCATAAGACCCTTTTGATATCCCTGTAGCATCCTCATAAGACCCCAAAGCCCTCCACATCCCCACATGGCACCCGAAGCGGCCTGCATCCCAGCGCTCGACCAGAGCCTCGCCCAGGTGGGCTTGATGTCGGGTTTAGGGTTTAGGGGTTAAGGGTTTAAGGTTTTAGGGTTTAGGGGATAAGGGTTTAAGGTTTTAGGGTTTAGGGGTTTAGGGTTTAAGGTTTTAAGGGTTTAGGGTTTTAGGGTTTAGGGGTTTAAGGTTTAAGATTTTAGGGTTTAGGGTTTTAGGGTGTAGGTGGATCTTGCTTGATTGAAGCCTTTGTATAAGATCTGATTAATATAAGACTTTAGAAAATCGCAAAGGGAGTTCCCTTAAGGTTGTGTAACTAAGTTGTGTCAAAAAAGGAGATGAAGCGCTTCAAGGCTTCAAAGGGTTCTTGGGTTAGTCATGGCGGTTTTGCACGATGTTGGCTAGGAGTGTTTAAGGGGTTTGACATGTTGACGGGTTTAGGGTTCTGTGAGTGATCGTTTCCGGGTTAAGGGTCGCTGCAGCTTGGTTGCTGCAGCCCTTGGTTGTTTGATCATGACTGACACTGAGCCCTGACCCTCCCCCCAAACGCCAAACCCAAGCGAATCCTACCGTCGAGGCACTTGCAACATGAGCCCGAACCGAGTCGAAAGTACTTCGGTTCTTTAAAGATTTGATTGACCGATTGATTGTCTGAATGGCATTTACCCCGTTTGGATATTAACAACTCTATTTGCTGCTTCCTGTTCAATGTGATGACGATGGTGTGGTGATGATGACGATGCTGGTGATGATCGCAATTATTGTCATCATCGTCTTCAGCATTCCCGCAATCATGATAATTACTTGTACTTTTCTTCGTGGCTTGTTATGCTGGTCACGTTGGTGCCGTCTGTTCATGATAATATGACAGACCCTATGATATCCTATACATGGCGATCTATTCTTGTGGCAAGGCGCATACCACAAACCGTATCAAACCCCGAAAGAGTCTTCTTGAGCCTGATCCCTTTGAGCCGTATGGTCCTAGAGTCCTAGAGCCCCAGCAGAAAGGCTTTAGGCTGTAGCGTCCCCTACAGATGGCAAAGAATCCTGCAGAAGCAAACGGTCGAAATCTTGCACACCTCAGTTCGATTGGGGCCTCCGGTTTCAGCTGGACTCGCACGGTGTCGTGCGCTTTCTCAAAGGGGACGCATGCGCGGCAGTCCAGCATCGTCAACCTCAGTTTGTTGGATTGCTGGGGTCCGGAACCTGAGGCACAAGCTTCAAGGTGCAGCTCAAAGGTTCAGATCCCTTTGTTTCGAGAAGTCCCATACATAGAACAAGCTCGGACAACCGCGTGCAAGTTCCTCTGTTATTTATGAGACTTTAGGAGTCTATCTGTATTTACATGTCTACTCGATACTTTACCCGTGTACTCCCTCTAGACACTGAAAGCCCTTCGTCGTCGTGCATGTTTTTAAACATCGACGGAAGGATCACGGATGAAGAGTCACGACGAGATCCAACGGCAGTCTGTACCTGAGAGCCCAAAACGCATATCCAAAGCCCATCACCCAAACCCACAAATTTGAAAACACGCCCCTAGACAGCAAGACCCCAATGCCCAAACCACCCGAAAGTCCCTCACGAAACTCAGTAAATGCAAGGCCCCCTCGGGCCAGAGCTGGGTCCCAAGGATGAGCGGAGCTTGGCTGTTGCTCTGAGCCCAAATGCGCGCACGAGGCTGTGGCAGACGAAGCTCGGATAGAAGACACCCCTTCCTCCGTATACTCAACGCTGGCGACCCCAGACGCTCCAAACAAGCTCTCCACCGGCTGTACCTCCTCCTGCCGCCGCTGCATGGCTTTCCTGGAGATGGCTTTGTCGTGCCAGAAACGATACAAATAGCTTGAAACATCGGGCACCTGCATCTGCCTCCTGTAAGGGGCCTTGGCAACTAGCCTTGGTAATTGGAATTCGGTTTTGGATATGTCCCTGCCGCCCGCCTTGTTCAGTTCAGTCCGATGGCTTTCAGAGACCCTGCAAAGCTCACCCGGCACCCGAAGTCCGGAAGCTTTTGCAAAGCCCTCAAACCAAAGCAAACTCTGAACCTTTGCCGCACCTTAAAGTCTGAACCTGACTACCATAAACTGGGCATCTAAGTAACCAGGGAGCAAAAGGTATATACGTTTATTTCATAATGGCTCCTTTAAGAAAAAGTATTAAAGAATGGTACTCCGAACCTCAGTAAAAGAAAAATGCAGGGATATCCCCTGGCCTGGCCCTCACTGCCCGCACCTCTGCAGTGCTTGCGGCCTCGCAGTTCCAACAGCTGGCTTTCGATTCAAGAATCCTTAAGATGTGAATCAAAGCTAGGGCTCCATAAAGCTTCTGTGAGGACTGTATCGGGGCTGTTTAAGCAAATCTTCGAGGAGTCCGCACCAAAACTTTGAGTGTTGGGATATTTAACTCAAGAGACTGGAGTGAACGTTTGGCTGTTTAGAGTTTAGAGGTTTAGATGCGGTTGAACGGCTTCTCTGGTTCAAGGCTGATGCTTGCGACAAGCGAGGAATGGTAGTGCCAAAGTTGCGGGCGAGGATGGAGACCGTCGTGAAGGTGTAGGGCTTTGACCCTGAAAACTTAAATCCCTGTAATGGCCGAAGCCGGGTGCAAGTAAGGACCTGAGACCCGTCGTGTTTCTCTTGCTTCTCCTTTCCTTAGCTTCTTGTTCCCTTTCCATGGCCTCGATCCAGCGCTTGTCCTCGTCGCTCAGCTCAAGTGCCTCACAATGAAACTGGGTCGGTGGCACACTCAGATCAGAACTCAGAAGTAAGCATCCCAACATGACGCCCGTCATGCAGACGACATGGCTGTAGAACAGCTACGAGACATGCCTCTAGACTGGAGGGGTTGGTCCAGGGTCCGAGTAATCATAAGAAGGGGTGGGGGCATCGCTTTTTTGATCAGGCTAGAGCAACAAGTCCGGTGTTCGTGATAGTTACTGCAGAGCGAAGGCATACTTTTGCTCGCTCGTGGTACAGGTTTTCCTGGCATCAGCTAGGCCTCCATATCCTTGTCGAAAGAAGTTGCGTGCTGGCACTTTGCACGTGCTGCTCGTCTAGAAACAAAAGCGACATACAACACCTCTGAAACAAGACAGCATGTTCAGATCATAGAGGGAAACACAAAATGTTACGAGGAACAAAGAGCGCTCGGAGGCACATAAGGATCCCAATGCCTGTAGCGGCCACCAGCTCTATATGATGACGCGAAATAGATTCTCAATGTCAAGGTCGCTATCAGACACATGTCCCTCAATCCAGTTGGCCCTTGCCTTGCGGTCAACGGCGGCAGAGGCCTTTGTCGGACATTGAGGGCCCTAGGGCTTTGTGGCTGTACGTACTGCTGCAAGTCTATATGATGTATGTGAAAGACAGGGTATGCACTTCGCGAGAGATGGAGATACAAACGCACACATTATGGGACTACGGACACACGAGTGGATGTGGATAGCGGTGGCAGAAAGATTTCCTTCCCCCATGCTCTCTGAATGTCTCTGAGGCACCCTCTACGTCGATTCTACGTACACCCTATCATCCTCCTGTGAAATATCTAGAAACTCCTTACCACTTCGAGGCCCAGTGAGCCCGCGAGGCCTCACTCCGAAACCTTTGAGCTTGGGGCACACTCGGCCTTACACCCCAGCACGAAGGCCCGGTGAGCCCTGCAGAGTTGCGTATGTCTTCGGCACTAAAATCCCCAAGCCAAGCCCTTTTCTCCCGAAACAACTTCCGGCAGTTTTCTTCGGGCGCCGAGCGTGAAGGGATTTGGATCTCTGCAGGTGGCGCTCGACGGCCTGTTGTTCCTTGCGCTTCCAGCGCGACTTCAGCAGTAGGAGTAGTAGTAGCAGGAGCAGTAGTAGTAGAAGAAGACTGGGCCGTAGTAGTAGACTGGGCCCACTCGCGCCGCCACTGTTTCCAGTATTTTGCGCTCGGATGTTCGATAATGCTTTCATCTTTCTTCCGGAGGGGTGGGGAGGGGCCTTAATGACGTGCTTGCTGCTTGCTCCACCACAGCTAAGCTCGAACAAGAAAACAACCTCGGGCTTCTGCTACAGGTCGGGGACTGCACTTGCGATGGGCTCTTAATGTACAGCAGAGCAATGAAGTTGGTTGGAGGGAGGTGGCTCAGTAGATGGAGCGAGTGCCACTGTATGTCGTGCCCAGCAATATTTGCTAAAGTTTGTCTACTTCCATGTTGGGCTTAAATGGCACCGGGGGCTTCGAGGAGGAAATCCCGCATCCTGTTAACGACACTGTACAATGTTTGAGGCTTCGGGTATAGGGAGGCCCGCAGAACCATCCATCAGGCAGCACTGCAGTCAATCGCTGCAAGTTGTTTCGCTTCAGCTCGCCACAGCGAGGTCTCCACAATTGCTAGAGTTCGTCATGCTCGTCTGTACAGAGGCCGCCTTGTTCAAATAATTTCTTGCGCAGCTTCAAAACTCTCCCTAAGGGAAGCCCAAGGCTTTGAAGATCTGACTTTTCCGCATCACAGATCGTTTGGGTGTCAAACCGGGCGTCCATCAGCGGCTCGACCTGACACAGATTTCACAAGTCTTTTTCCAGACAGAATTTTGATCATGTTCACATTCTAGCAGACGACACGTTCGTTCTAGGCTTGCGTGGTTCTCGAACATTAAATTATCCCTGCGAGAAACATGGCAGGGCCACCGCATCGTCAAAATCATTGGAAAGAAGATACGCTCGCAAGACCTCCTCGTCTTTGTTGAGCATCATAAAGACTTTCTGATCAGCCTCGGTTGGGCAGATGTGGACGCTGCTTCCCGAATCAAACACTCGCTTTCGCACAGCTTTAGACGTTGAAGCGACGGGTAGCAAAATCAATCGCTCGATGGCAGAAGAACCAGTCGACGGCTGCTCCAGCAACCGCTCCCGCTGCAGAACCCACCAGCGGGATCATCTTGGAAAGCGACATCAAACCTGCGACGACAGGACAGGAGGGGGGCTGCTGGGCCGGGTACAACCTTAACCTATGCAATTGGATTGACATCCCACGTGATGTCTTCACAAGCCAACAGTTGAACAGAATGCTGCATCACTGAGGTGTGCTGTTGAGTTGAACGCCGAACGTGGTAAGCCCGTACTCCGACAAGGGTCCGTCACAACATTTACTTCTCCCATCAGCAATGTAATGTAATCCCTAACACCCTAAGCCCCGGCAGCTGCGTCCTCGTGGGCCCTTCGTGATCAAACTCCGGCCAATGACAGGCCACACTTTCCTACGCGAACAGGGTGGAATTCAGAGGGGAAATCAGACTTCTAACAAATGCATAATAGAGAGACAAGGTGACTGCACCAGACACGCGAACCATAGCCAAGACAGAAAAAAGGAGCGGTGGCAGATATCTAGCTGCTAGCTTCAGGGCCAAGAAAGGCAGCTTGGGCTACTTTCTGCCGCCGGGCTTCTTATTAACTTGTCTCAAGAACTGGTTTGGGATGCTCTTGAGAGCTCTTTTGCCAGCTGCAGATCCCCCACTTTTGGCTGCCAGTTGAGCAGCCCCCTTCATGAGTTCTGACCCAGCTTCACCGGCGAGTGACCACCTCAGGTAGCACACGATCAAAACCAGAATCCAAAGGCTCTTATCCAAACGCTCAGCCGTTCAGTCGCACATCCGCGCACGCTGAAAAGCTGAATGAATTGCATTGTGGTATCGCTAAGCGGGCGGGGCACAGGATCAAACTTTGGGTCTTCTCGTCCTGCACATCATATCCACGTAGTTTGGCGACGATACAGGCTCCTTGTGCCTTAGCTGTCGCGTGTAAGCCTGTGGCAAACCTAGAGTCGCAAAGCGTGCACAGCCAACTCAACCAATGCCACCACAGGCACTTGCAACAAGAATCCTCCAGCCAAACTGCTCCCCATATCCAACCCTGGAACGGGAATGGCCCCAGACACTGCGCCGACGAGGGCGTTCCAGTTGCACTGGTCATTTTTGGCTTTCGCCACATACTCATGGCGTGTCAGCTCTCCCAGGTCGTTAGCATGGCACCAGCGCTCACATGGGGCAATGATTCTGCTCTGTAAGTTGGATTCCCACAGCTGCTTGAGCTGCTCGCCCAACCCCGTGTCTGAAGATGCAGAGGAATTGGTGAAGTTATCGAACATGTTGAAGCTGGAATTTAACTTGTGACCCGCGTAATCCAGGACATGTTGAGCCATGCTCATGAGTTTACTCCAATCGAAAGCTGAATTTCGCGACGAATCACTTCCCGAGGATCTCCGCCGTGCGCCCTGTTTGGCTTTGGCGGCTTTGGCATCAACGCCGTGACAAACGACACATATCAAAATCAATACTTTCAAGCCTGCTGCTGCCATGGCACAAGCCCGTCTTAAACAAAGCTTGCCAGGCACCTAAACAAGACCGACCTAAGGCGGAATAACAAACTTCAAGGCAGGCTGCAGCCGAAATCCACGGATTTGGAGTTGAGGGTTTTGGGGTTTCGGGTTTGCACCTTAGGGTTACTGGTTAATTCCGGGCTTATGATGCTACCTCAAACATCGAGGTGATCCTGGCACCTCCTCCAACACTATGCTGTTCCGCGTCACATGCAGCCTGGCAAAAATTGACTTCAGCAAGACTTCGCGAGTATGTGCGCCAAAGTCCCATCCCTGCCACACTACCAACTCCCAAAATGATTAAAGCCGAAGCGGAAAGCGTTCCCTAGGGCCCCACCCGACGCGGAAGGCGCTCGCAGGACATGCTTCGCCTCGGCTTCCGCACATGTCTACAACCCTGATGAAGCCCTGAACCCTAAACCCTACGGAAGCCTAGAGACAATTCGGTTTGGGCACCTATCTTCAAACTTCCTTTGATACTAGGCCGAGGCGATTGCGTAGGTGTAATGACATTCACAGAAAACGAAGGAACCTCCAAAAAGTTGAACACCATCAGGGTTTCGGGCTTGCGTTTCTTGCTTAGGGTTTAGCCTAAATCTTGACCTAAATCGTTTTGAAAAGAGCCCGAAGGTACTTTAGACGAAACTCTTTATCACAACATGACCAGTCTGTCAGGAACTGTCTCAATAATTGAGCTGGTGCATGGGACCATCTTGGGTACAGAGCCTAGCTAGTATGCTTCTCGTGTCCTACCATACAGGTTTTGAAGCCGGGCGAGTTATCCTGCCTCTACTTCAAGGGACCAGTTTTGGGCTCCAGTGCAGGATCCATAACGTGCCGACGTGTCCTGCTTACCTACCGACCTACAAATCGAATCTATCCGTTCATCTGTTTGTCTACCTATCTACCTGTCTGTCTATCCATTTTTCCATCTATGCATCCATCCGAATCTAGGTATGGGTCTTGGGTAAGGTCCAACGGAACATACCATACCATACATACCTATGTACGTGCATACATTGCATTACATTGCATTATATTACGCCACATTACATTGCTTTGCATTAATGCATACATACATATATGTCTGTATACACGAAGGCACAAGAAGATCTTGTTGACATATCTTAGTCTTGTTGGAAAGACAGACAAGGAGAGGTGGAAAGACAGACACCGAGATAATTTGTGCCTAAAATCTGCGCTCAAACACTTGCGAAAACAAAAGCCCGTAACTCGGAAGAACCCGACACTTCTTCATTGAATTGAGGAATTTATCTTCAAGTACACAGGGCTTCGCGTCGCGATTGAAGCAATGATACTCAAAGAAGTTCTGAGTCAACCAAACCCCTATACTCTGAACATATGGGTGGTTGTCAAAATTAGGGTCCCTTTTTGGGTCCTTAATATAATATGGCACCTAATATTTAGGGTAATTACCCAAAAAGGGACCATAATTTTGACAACCACCCATATACACCCAAGAGCCGTAAAACATTCTAAGGCCCCGAACGCATCGCCGCCCCGCCGGGATCCGGAGGAGCTGCGGTGCCTCGCGGGTTTACGCGTAACGGCTTGGGGGTGTGGGGACTGAGGGCGCGTAGCATTTGGGGGTATTAGGGACTGGGGGTTGTGGGGTGGGGTTCAGGGTATAGGGGCTTCCGAGGCTTAGTGGACTTAAGGATGTTAGTTTAGTTTTGGGCACTTTTTCTGATGTATCCGCAGTGATTTAGGGGCTTGGGTTGTCGGGAGTGTGCGAGGAGTGACTAGGGTAGGACTTGAGAAATTAATGTAGGGTTTTAGGTAGAGTGCCTAAAACATCAGCCGGCATTCGCCCCTAAATTTGATCCCAACCCTACATTCTCGCAGGAAAAAGCCAACCGCTTTCAAGGGGCTCTAGAGTCTCACGTTAGGGTCTGAGGCAGCGGTCAAGCGGACTAGGGACAGTAGATTTGCCATGCTGTACGGCTGTACGTAGATGCGGGGCCTAGCAAGTCAAGTCTTTTTGCTTCGCCGGCTCGGAAGCTCCGACGAAGGTGGCCCTTTCAGAACGCACCGGCTTCTCCCTCTGGGAGGCCTTGGGCCTCGGAGGTTACGCGGCATCCATCTCCGGGGTTCCTGCGGGCTCTTTCGGCGCGGGCCGGCCGGAAAGCCCTCTTCTGCAGACTTGGACCATGAGCGACGCCGTCCGGAACAGGTTCACGACCAAGACGGAGCCCAAGAGGAGGTACCTTGGCTTCTTGTGGAGTCTTTTGGCTTAGGTGGACACCGAAGGACATACGGAGGGTGTCCATAAAAGAAAGGTCATTCCCGACAGGACTGCGGTGCCACACTAAGGGGTAGATCGTGGAAAAGGTCACGGTGAAGCCTCCGTCCTGCACAGCCAGATCTTCCTCCAGCATAATCATCACTCGTCGGATGATCACGAAGGTGCTGAAACCTGAGCTATCGGGATGAAGGATGAGCTGATCATTGCATCGACAACAACGCATGTCCAGCCGGCTAGGGCTAGGGCTCTAAGCACCAAGCCTGGATGCCTCGGGCTGCAACAGACTGACGGAACAAAAATGGCGATCAAGCAGCCGAGGATGATGTTCGTTGCGAGGAGGTGAGCGCTCATGAAGACCTCCGGTTACAGGGGCTTTTCTTGAAGGTGAGGAAACTTCAATCCACAAGGCCATCAGCAACGCTCTCTTCTTTCAGCACATCTTCGGATGCTACCGCGGGTGGAAGAAAAGGTTGCACGTGGCAGACGCAAGACGACGAAAGACCATGCCTTCCACTGAATCTGTCTCAGCAAATTGTGCAGAGACCCAAACGACATAAGAAGAATAAGCAGAAGAACAATAATTGTAACAGTAATAACAATCATGATAATCATCATCTCAGTCACAACCACAATAATAGCAACAATACACGTGCACGCACCTGCAGTTCATGCAGCTAGTTTTCAAGCCAACATCGTCACTAGCCAACACCAAGGCACGTTGAAAATGTAGCTGTGCTCGTCCACAAGCGGCATATCCTTAGCTTCTTCCTGCAGTCCCCTTGGAGACCACATCACCAGAATACAAGTTTGGAGGTTGTAGGGAACGGGGAGTCTGGAAGCGTGGAAGGTCAAGACCAGCTGACAGAACTGCTATCTGCTATCTGCTGACATCCAAGTTCTACAGCTTAGAGATTGTGCTGATTGGCATTGAAGACTCGTTGCAGACGTATGCACCATACTACGCTACTACGGTGTTGTGAAGCCCCCAACCAGAAGAGGCCCAACGGAATCAAACAGCCAAAGCCTAACTAGCACGATATGAGAGAACATGCCCAACGTTGCTGGGTTGCTGTAGTTGTGGCCAAGTCTCAATAAGCATCTGAATTGGCCACCACTCCAGAAATACGAGCTCTCGCAGACCCGTCAGGAAGGAACCAGGCGCCTCTCAGCAGAAGATCGGGTGACCAGACCACTTGACGCTCGACTGCCTTCGTCGGTACCCTTAGGGCTCAGTTAGGGGATTGAGAGTCTAAGCGGCTCGAACGTTCTCGTCACATCAGTCCTGCATTTTGGCGGAAGCGCGTTCATTCATTCATTCATTCATTCATTCAGGAGTTTGGCCAGGGTGATGATTAAATTGCCTCGCTGGCGTCTCTTTCAGGAATCTGCGTCATGCGAAAAGGTTGTTGATGTTGATGACGAGAATAATTAGCAGAGTGGTGCAATCAATGACTAGTAACTAGTACACACACACACACACCCACGCACGGCAAGATGCGACACTTCAAGAGCTAATCAGCTAATCTTGTCGACATCTGGGCAAGTGTATTGATGCCGGAGGCCGCAAGGAGTCAGAGAAAACCGAACTCTGCAGCCCGAGGAATGTGGCTCATGCCGATGTCAAATTCTATACATGCGCCGCCTATGACAATCCTCCACATCACCCATAGTAGGCACCGCCTCGGCGATTGGTGGCTCATCATCTTCATCTATGTCGCCCAGCTGCCGGCAGTGGCGCTCCTGGTAAGGGTAGCAGACTAGCATGCATGCAGCTGTCCTGTAGTTGGCCGCTGAAGCGGTGGAACATTTGTAAGAAGTGCTGTGGGTGTACCTCTACGAGTAACATAACCGAGGTCTCTGTACACATGCACTTCGAACCAGTGACCGCGGGAAGCATGATGCTCTTGCGTCACTCTGCACAGCACGCGTTCTTTCTCGCTACGAAGGCTTCTGGGGGACATGGGTGGGTAACATCAGACCGCTCAAGACTCTAAGTTGTCCGGCTTGGCCTGCTGCTGCTGCTGCTGCTGCTGCTGATGCTGCTGCTGCTGCTGCTGCTGCTGCTGCTGCTGCTGCTGCTGCTGCTGCTGCTGCTGCTGCTGCTGCTGCTGCTGCTGCTTCGATTACGGCTCGATTACTTACCTTTGGTTAGTAGGGAACAGAAGAATGGTAGCAATAGTAGTGATAATTGTACCCCATTCCTCCATTCCCTACTAACCAAAGGTAAGATTACTGCTCCTGTGTTCTACTACTGGCATAAGGCAATACAACAGTCCCTGAACAGTCCTGGAGGATGCTCCGCAGCTGGACGCAGACCTCCTCGAAGGTGCAGGCATCCAAGCGTCGATCCATGATTTGCCTCTGGTCTTGGACTTTATTCCAGAAAGCAGCATGGCATAGCTGCGGTTGAAAGGTTTAAGCAGTCAGACAAGGATGCTGAGTTGTGAGCGCAACTCAACTTGCAGCACTTTGCACGTCATTGGGAGTCGAGGTGGACTCACTGCTAGGGTGTATGTCCGGCACAGCGCAGTCCTGTTCGAAAGAACCCTCGAAGCTCAGTTCATCTGTCGGGTCTTTGGGGTTGGGCTTGAGCATCTTCCGTGCAACCCAGCTGCCTCACAGCAGATCTCATGACGTCCTCCTTGACGTGTAGATACCTGGTGGTCTCAAGGCTCCGGTGATGGATAGTACATTAGTACATCATCGTCGTCCCGTGAACCGCCATGACAAAGTAGCAGCACAGTTCAGGCCTCCCCTGAAGCCAGAAAGAGAAAAGCAGAAGACATGGCATCTCTATCGGCTACGCGGAGGCTGTGAAAGCACAACCAACATTCCGGAAACGTTCGAATCCCACGTTCGTGGGCATTGCGAACCGTGCTAGCGTGATCAAGTTGTGGATAGCCGCAGGAACGTGTTTAAGCCATATGAGTTCATTCCATGATCCCACTCGAATGGAGGCCTTGAGACTTCGTGTTAAAAAAAACCATGTTGGGCCGTTGTAGTGCCTAGGCTCAAGAGGAGGACCACCCTGAAGTTCATAAACTCAACAGCAGCGCAGGGCCCAGGGAAGTGCCGAATGAAGCCCGGCGACTTCTCCAGCTCCCGGTACCGCGCACAGGGCTTGCTGGCAAAGAAGAGGCCCATTGGCACGAGCCTGAGAGGGATTGGGGTTTAGGGGTTAAGGGGTATAGGGGTTTGTGGGTTTTAGGGGATTAGGGTTTGGAGTTCAGCTTTTGCTGCTTGTGTTGAGGACTTATGGAGTCTACGGCTTCGCGTACAACTCCCTGCGTTTACAAGGCTTGCTTCCCTGAGATCGGAGATTGAGGCCTTTGGTTTCGGGCTGAAGATTCCGATCTTGCGGTGCTTGGTTCTAGAGCGTTCCATGAGGATGAAGCCCCGGGTTTCAAAGTGCACGGAGTGTTCAGACTTTGGCGAATCGATGCTTCGTCTTCCAATATACTTACAGGCGGGTCGGGGTGTGTTCGGAGGGTGATTTCAGAGTTCAGATTTGCTGGCACGGCGGCTGGATTTTACTCAAGTCTGGCTGCAAAAAGATCGCACACTTGGCTCCTATGAGAACCCTGTTTGCTGGCATATAACAAACAATTGGCAGATATAACAAGCAATTTTTACAGTGCCACGCCCGAACGCTGCTTGAACCCTAAACCCTGCTGGGCCAACCCCGAAGTTGCTAAGAAGCCTCGAATAGTCAGTTTGCCAAGCTGGTTGACTGCTAAACCTGCCGAATGCATACGTCAAGAACACGTACTTAATAATCTTAATAGGGTTTTGGGACCCATTATACTAGAATTATAATAAGGCACCCCCAAAATAGTATACTTGTACTAGGTACAGGTACACACGAGGACCCAGTCTGCGGGCTCAGGGAGCTCCTCATGAGTAGGCAATCCTGTCCTTAGCCTTAGAGACCCGCATTCATCCACTAAGGGCTACACGCGCAGCCCGGCTATCCAAGCCTGTTGACTATTGAGGCCAGCTGCTCAGCTACGAAGTCATCCATGGAGAAGAGGAAGACCAAACTCAGTGTGCCTTCTGCTGGAGTTGCGTAGCAATACGGGTTCCACCCTCGTCTCCCTCTGAGGGTTGCCTCTAAGGCGAAGCATAAGGCACAAGCTTCGGGCTCTGCAGACACATTTCTTTCGGTTTCAAAGCCCCAAGCCCAGCCTGGGACGATGTACTGCACGGCGAGCTTGGTAGCTTCCAAGATGAAGGTGCCTTGAACCATCACTGGCTGATGAACTCAGAACGCAGTTGGCCGTTTCCCCCGGGGGGTCAAGGATTGCTTTTGGAAAGCCTCTTGAAGGTAACAGGCCTTTGCTGCCCCCTGCCATACCGCACCCTGAACTGCAGAAGGATCCTGCACCCGAGAAGCAGGTTAGCTCGAACCGACCGAACCTCGGACCGCTTAAGTCTTGATAGCCACCCCCACGGAAGGGTGCTTTATCTCACTATAAAGTGAAGCCCTCAAGACAAATCTTAAACTCAAAAGACTTGGGAAACCAGTTCGATCGAGGCTCGGTCTTTCTCCAGAGAGCTTGGGTCGTACAGCAGATCCTTCGAGCACTCGAATTTATTCATCATCTCAGTCTGATGGGATTTCGGGGCGGGGGGGGGGGCATCATGGAGTTTCCGGGCTGAGGCGAGAAACCAAGCACAGGATCTCCGAATGCATAAGCCAGAAACTATGCCAAATCTGAAGCTTGTGGTATTTTGTAACATGCAGCACAAGAGTAGCTATGACAATTACAGGCAAGGAGTGTCTGCTGAAAGCTTACAACACTCCCGGCGGATGCTTCCTGTCTCCTCTGATCTATTCCATCGTCCGGGAAAGCGCTTTCGAAGTCAGTTAACTACCCGCCTTCTGTCAGGTCCTTAAGAGTGTTTAGGGTTTAGGGAAAAACCCAAATGAGTCCTTCCAGCTGGTGTTGAGGATGTGCTTCCCTTGGCAGGACTCGTCGTCACAGGGCTTCCCAAATACCACCTCGGGTCAACAGCTCCCATCCGATCCTAAAACCCTGTGCTTGCGACCCTTCCATGTCTCAATCTTGACAAGATTTGAGGTTGCCAGGTTCTTAAACAGCCGCTAGATTCACACTGGGATGGGATCTTACATTTATCCAGTTTCCGGCATTGGTCACCAGGTGCTTGAAATCACAGGGGCCGATGGTTAAGCAGATGGGTGGTCGAACCGCTTTTTTGGGGTACAGCCCTTACCACACTTAGCACCCTCAGACCATTTCAGACCCCCTTGGAGCTGAATCGCCCCAACCCCCAAATTATGAACCCTACGTCCTCACGATTCCTGGGAGCCCTAAGACCCTTTGCAGCCTTTATCCCCAACAGCCGGGATAACCTTAAAATCAAAAAACCTTTGGATCTTGGGCCATGAGATCCAGGGCACCATGAGGCCGAAATGGGCGAGGGCATGTAGGAAGATTACAGAGAGGCCCATGCCGCACTTGAAGCCCAGGCGCCGCCCTGTCCCATCTACGGAGACGATGGGTTTTGGAATTGAGTTTGCAAGGTAAAGGCGGCATGGGGGATAGGATGTTTTTTCGCAGTATGGTATTTGGCAGTTTAGCGCTGAGGTTTCGTCGTGGAACAGCATATAAATAGCCAGAGATTACGACTACTTTGACATGTTCATTAGTTTTGGGTGGAAAACTGTCGAGCAGTCTAAACACACCTATGAGAAACAAGCCCTCACTGTCTTTAGTTACGAGAACCCGACTGCGAGGCAAATGAAGACTTCGCATTCCCGGCCTTCGCGGAAACTGATCATAATGCGGTTTCTCATCAGGACGTAGTACGCCCTCATGTGCAACATCTTCCACAAAGCCAGCCTTTGTCACAAGTAGCATTGATTTCCGGGGCTGCTGCGAGGCTTAGTGCTTCGAATCCCACAGTCGTGATCGCCAGGTCTACGCGTCTCCAGAGCACTCGTTGAAGCCATGTGGCCGCCCTCCCTATATGGGAGTTTCCGAAAACAGGGGACCCGAATGTAGTACCCTAAATAGTAGGATCCGTATTATAAGGACCCCAAAAGAAGGTACCCCTCATATTCGCAAACTCCCATATCCTCAAGACAGACCCGAAAGCCCCGAACCATTTTGCGGCCCAGGGCACAGCACCGGCAAAGAGAGGCCCAGAACCGGGAAGATCCTTACCGCCGGCGTCGTCCAGTCGCAAGCACTCTTCACTTGAAAGGAGTGGCCCTCGCCTTGGCTCAGAGAATCTAAGGTTTCAGGGTGGCTCAAGGAATTTTGGGGTTCCAGGGTGCTTTTTGTCTGTGGAGAGTTAGGATTTCTGCTGCTTTAAATTTAAGGCTTCTGTGGGAGCTTTGAGCTTTTAGGATGCAGGTTTGGGGCTATGGGTCTTGAGTTTCGGGGCTTCGGAGTTGAAGGGCTCACGGTCCCAAGAGCCTGCTGCAGGCTTTGTGTAACTCCGCCCTATGCCCTATGCACTTGAGTACGTACTTGAAGATACATGGCACGATGTTCAGGACCAGCTACATTGTCATCAGCAGCAATCTGAAATCCCATGTTCTTTACTACTGCACACGGCAACCATCAGGGCTGATAAGCCTAGACCTGAAAAATCCATAACTATGGAGCTGGGTTTACTGTTGGAGGCATATATGGGTAGTTGTCAAAATTATGGCTCCGTTATGGGTACCCTAAATATTAGGTGCCGTACTATATTAAGGAGCCAAAAAAGCAACCGCCCATATAGCAGAAGCCCCACGAGACAACTGAGTCTCAGCCCATAGGTAGCTGAGCACCTCTGCTACAAATAGTCGGGAAGCAATGCATCATGAAGCCACTCTCCAGGCCCTTGCCCTGAGGGGAGCTGCTGAAGAGCCTAGGATTGCAACGGCTTGCACCCGCACGCGAGAACATGCAAGCTTTCAAAGTTTGCACAGACCTCTGGTAAAGGAGGTTTACAAGCAGCGGAACGAGTGACTCATCTGGGCTGAAAGTCCCAGCAAGCACTGCATATACTGTACGTTACCGCATGCGGTGTTGGATTGAACCAGGACCGCGTCATCAAGTAGAGCAGCTTGCAGCGTGGCAGAGTTGGAAAGATTGAAGTTCTGCAAACTAAATGTGTGCGCATCGCCGTGTAGCATGTCCATACTGTCATTCAACGAATTGCCGGGGACAGCACTTGGTTGGATCTGACGGTGCATCTAGGGCTTGGGGACTCCGGTCGGTTTGGCGCAAAGAACTTGGCTTTGAGTTTTGCCCCGGAGATTAGGAGCGATCTTCAGCTCTGAGCCTTTCGGTGCTTCAGCTGAAGCCCTTACTTATCGCTTAGTCTTAGTCCTTGACCACGGAATCTGTCACTCAGGACTGAACAGAGCTGCACTACTCACTGCAAAGGCCAGACCTTAGCAAAACCGCGAGCTTGGCAAGGCATCGGCTCACTAGGCGCCAACCCGACAGCAGACTAACCCACAGCCTGGCGGCCGTGGGTTGTTGTAGGAAACTACCAGAGCCATGGGCGCCAAGATCTGGCCAAGCGCCGACCAGATGAGGATGAGCAGAGTCGAAGGATCTCCCCACTCCTCCATCACAGGCCTCAGAGACTCAGAAGGCTTCTGTGCCGCAGCTGTCCTAGCTGCTTGCTGGCAGATGTAGAACCAACACCTTCAGACCTACAGTAATTACTGCCGGTCTCCGCCAACCATGGCCTTGCAAGATACAGTGCCAAACCCTCGCGGCACCTCAAAATAGTATAGGCAATTATTATTAAGGCCCCTACATTACAGAATTGGATCCAGGCCACACCTCTGCACAGGCGCCATATGACGGCGCCGGCTCTTTGCTGATGCCTTCCTTCTCGGCTACGGCATCCCTTTCAGCAGCCGCCATTTGTGGCCAAAGACCTGGAAGAAGGGCGTGTTGAAACAAGAGCAAACATGGACAGTTCCATGTCTCTTAGGATGTCGAAACGAGCGGTCATGCACCTAAAAGGACCCAACGCAGACAAATTACCTGAATGACCCACCGCTCTGAAAGCCTTTCTAGCCAAGCCGCCGTGCTTCTCACGGACAGCGTAGATCGTACCCCACGATCCGTGGGGGCGGGCATGATGGGCTTAGAGACTCGAGCAGCAAACAGCAAAATGCCGACGCCTAAAGAACCGTTTACGTAAAACTACATTAGCGACAGCTTAGGCCGTCATACTTACTGAACGCTCCCGGTCGCTGGAGGCATGCAAGGAAGTCGTAAACAAGGCGTGGAAGCTACCCTGGACAAGTAGACAAGCTCTTTCGAAAACTACTATGACGTTTATTGCTATTCTTACTACTATTACTACCCTTACTACGCATTGCCAGTATTCTTGTCATTACTACCACTAGTGTTGCTCGTACTAGTCTTCTTGCTACTGTATATGAGGCATCTGCTTCTACGCCTCAGCCTTAGCCTCGCCATTTCCCAGTCAGGCGCCCCGGCCGCTTCGGGGTGCAAAGCTGGGGAGCCACAGGGACCTTGGAAAAGGCGCACCCTAAAGGCTAAATCAAACCCTAAATCCTAACCATGAACCCTAAATCCTAACCATAAACCCTAAATCCTAACCATGAACCCGAAACCCTTGGCAAAGGCACAAGGCTTGGGTTTCAGGGGGATTCAGGGATGAGGGGACTTGGGGACAACAAGGGATTGAGTGGATGAACAAAGGGATGAAGGGGATACAGGGATTGAAAACGATTAATGTGCAACTGTCCTTAGTGTCATGAGCCTCTATATCGCGTTTTATTTTGGGCTAATTCATTTCGCTGTTCCAAGTTTGGTGAAGTCGAAAACGTGCTTTTGCTTGTTGCTTTTGGCCCGGAATTTTCGGTGGGTTTGCATCGGCCCTTTCTGCTAATGGTGAATCTTAATTATTTGAGTAGAGGGTGAGGAACCTAAACCCCCAAACCCCAAACGCTGCTAAACAGCTCTAGGTACTCCTAAACTGCCGCACGGTGCTACTGTACTGCTTCATTACTACTGTACTACCACTCTACTACTGTACTTCGACTGTACTACTACCATTGCACTGCTACTGCACTACTGTGCCACTACTGTGCTAGTGTACCGTCTCTTTGCAAGTACTACACATTAAGGGAATTGCCGGAATTCAGGTGATAAAACTCGGTGGGCCTGACAGTCCGGAGCTGGGGGTTTCGACAGCAGGAGCTGCATGTCTGCATCGCAGTGAACGTGATTGGTGACCTGCATTCCTGGTTCACTAGCCAGCATCACCATCACCATCATCGTTAACAACGTCATCATCATTCATCAACAGCGTCCGCCGCCGTCTGCTCATCATCATCATCATCAGCATCATCATCTTCATCATCGTCACCAGCTTGACTTGTTCGTCACCATTATCACCATCACAATGCCCTGCCACACACAGGTATATTTGCACTTATGCGTGTATACATACTTACACGTATATACATGTATGTAACTAGACTTAGTAATTATTAGGTGCCTGCATGCATAGATATATATATATATATATACACACACATGCATACATGTACACACTAGGTAAGCAGGGTAGGCAAGCAGGCACGAAGGCCGCCCGTAGGTAGCTATCCAGCTTGCTGCTGCTGGCTTGATAGCTTGCTAGGTTCATAGATAGCTAGATGGATCAAGCAACCTAGTAGCACACCTAAAGACAGGTGCTGGACCAGCGGGGTGTTGAGTATAACAAGACGCTATGCACGATTGTTCAGTGCATGAAAATCAGGCAAGGACGTACGTCTGTAAACGTATGTGTAATTTATTGTACTGTATGTATGTGTAGAAATATGCAGTTATTTTTATATCCATGGCTACGAGTATGAACATGAGCACATGTATCTGGCTCTGTATGAGTATGTACATGTGAGAGCCTGTGTATGTGTAAGTACACGCGACCTGTATCGGCATCTATATGTGTGTGTATACGTACATATATGTTATATATATACATATCTAATCATATCTATAATATGCGTGTGGGTGTGTATGTATACGTGCATGCATATGCATATTATATGTATGTGCGTGTGGATGTGAATGTGTACATGTAAACACATCAAGTCACACATGCCATCTAGTAGTGGTATGCCCGGCAAATCTGCCTAAACCCTAAACCCAAGATCCTGAACCCGAAACTTGTACACTCGTTCGCAGTCGAGTCAACCACCCCGGGCTGCCGGGCCGTTAGGGCGGGTGCCCAAACTTGAGAAGACCTTGGCGTGACAGGCAAGGATGATCCTGTTGTTTAGCTAACCCCAAAACAGGGTTTAGGTCTCGAGCTGTGGGTCTGTTTTGAAATCAAGAGCTCACAGAGAGTCGTCCTGGGAGGAGTTGTGCATCTGGACCCTAAAACCTATAATTAACCTTAAACACTGAACCCTTGAAGAGGGGGCCCTTGCTACTCAGGGGTCTGCGATATCCGTTATCCGTCCTCCTCAGACTCCGAACGGAGGTGAGTCTGAAAGCAAGCGTAGCGCTTGCAAACCAGCTGCTGCTGCTAAGGTTAGTCTACGAGTAAGCTGGTGAGACTGACCCTCAACAACACCCACCACCACCACCAACAACAACAACAACAACAACAGCAGAACGAGCCCTCTACTACTGCCCAAATGCTGAACCTGCAGCTCTAGTGTCCTCTTTCTCCAAAATGACCCTTCACCAGCCTTCAGCGGCGGCTAAGGGCCCGGGCCCCTTCGGACGCAAAGACTTCGGCCAGGGTCTTCCCTGCAGGAATTCGGCACATGTTTTCGAGTGCTGTCAAAGGAAGAGATATGAGAGTCGCCGAAAATACGGGGTAGCTTCTGTTGGTGTCCTTCTCATAAGGATCCTACTATTTAGGGTGCTACAGTAAGGGTCCCTTTTTCGGCAACCCCCACATTGGCATTGTTGCTGTTAGCATATTATACGACTGCAGCCTCGGGCCTAGACACTGACATCCGAAGCTTTATCCTCTATCCTACACCCTAAACCCTAACCTGCACCGTCGAGTGCCTCGGAAGCTCTAGGTTACGGCTCTCCTGGGCAGCCTCTTTGGGAGGTCACCACCTGAGTTGAAACCCGAAAGCCCGAATCCTCAAGCTCGTAAGTAGGGTTTAGGGTTTAGGGTTTAAGCCTAATCAAACCTCACACCCTATAACCCCAAGCCCTGAAAACCTTCACACCCAAAGCCTTGAAACCCTCAACGGCGGCTCGTGGTAAGTCTGGCCTTGTCAGCAGAATCCGTCATTGCGGCCGTGCCTACAACAGGAGAGTCGTAGCCATGAGGGTGAGATCGTAAGTATTCTGAGCAAACGCCAGGGTTCTGGAAGTGTAGAGCGTAGGGTTGGAGTGGGAGAGAAGTCGGCAGGGTCAGAGACAGAAATGGAAGATGATGTGGCTCCTGTTCTGACAGTGTCGGAAGGGGCCTCCGTTTGTGGCGATGAAGGGACAGGCTACACCATGCACAGGACACCCAACAAAGCCGAATGTTCAGTTCTTAAGTCCTCCTGGACACTGCTTAAAGCGTCTCATATGTTCTCGCATGGTGCACATGTACACATACCGAGAACTGAATACACATAGCTTTACCACACGAGCGGGACAGGGAGAGAGAGAGAGGGAGACAGCGATATCTACACACTCTGTGAAGCGTAGAACTGAACTCAGAATCACGGTCCCAACTTTTGTCGGCATACACTCGCAGGCTGACGAAGAAGGCGCTGACCTGAATGCAGCGTCGGAAGGGCATGATTTCTGCTTAGTCTGTAGGGATTAACCACCACTAAGAGACTTGTCCAGCTACCCCCGCCCCACCGACTGTGAATGAAACCCACAGCAGCAGCAGAAAGTCTGGCAGGTGGCAGCAAGACGAGTCGCAAACTCTGATGAAGGCACGGAGCATGAAAAGTTCTCGTTCTTGACAACACATACAACCATTGTTCCTAATCTATGCTAAGACCTGTATCTATGCTATCTTGAGAACAGAAGGCCAACCCGCTCATATGCCGGCCTGTCAAAGACGAGAACTTCCTGGGCCGAAAGCCTCACAGGGCACTGTGCGGCAACAACTGTTGCCTCCGATCCGGGATATACCATAATATACTACAATATATTATACGAATTATACTATACTACACTATACCCTACCACACTACACTATACTACACTATACTACACTATACTACACTATACTATACCATACTATGATACACTATACTGCTGTACTATATTACAATGATTCGGGAACCAGATGCTCAATCTGGGGGCAATGGGGTTCTCTCAATAGCGGTAGACAGCAGCAGCGGAATCAGGAGCAGCTGCTGTTGCTGCCACTGTTATTTATGCTGGAAGCCATCATACTATTAGCAACTCAGTGCTCACAGAAACAATCGCAAAACCTCAAAACAAATGGAAACGGCGGAAGCGACAAGAATACTCAGACTAGGAAGCCGCTAGCAAAACCGGGAGCTGCAGTGGTGAGGAGAAAAATTCGCAACCAAATCTGTTCTAGTCCTTGCAAGTGTTGAAGCAAACGGAATGGACTAAACAAAGCGCGCAGCCTTCGTCATGATGTCGCAGCCAAGCGAGCACATCGCATTGAAAGCGCTGATCTGCGACTGAACCTCGTCACGCAGGAGCATGAAAAGATCTAATGTTGCTCAGTTTCCTAAGTCTTACTGTATCTCTCGCCAATGTCCCTGCCTTACGACAGCATCCTGCACAGCTCCGAAATTTGGTAACTGGGCTCGCGGAGTTTAGATTTTTTGTTGCATGCCACTTGACCCTTCAACTGCCCACAGGGCAAGCCCTGGCACCGCCTGCGCAATTCCTTCCTCTCGAAGATGCTGTGACACCATGTAACATTGAACATGTCTTCTGAACCCAAGGAGGATGCTTTTGCATCATGTACACGAAACATGATGGCGGGCTCGACCCGAAGCTCTGTGCGTGCAGACCGTGACACCAGCCAATCAACCCAAATAGCATAGATGGACAAACCGTCAACCGTGAAGCCCGAATACCCCAAAAGCATTGCATCTCCAACACCAGTTTTTTTGAAACTGCCCTGAACCGACGTCCTCTTATATACGAAAACTGCAACGACGAGTACTACGCAATTCAAGCTGCAGCGCCGGGACAGCCGAACAGCAACACCATTTAGCCGAAAACACGAAACCTCGTCTCATCATTAGGATATTAATTGGTTGTAAAAGGGATAAGGTTATGGATTTCGGTGGTTGCTTTGGTTTAGGGACTGTGTTTTGGATCTGTGTGTTGCTTGTGGTGAGTTACTTTGTTTCGGGGTTGCGTTTTGGGTAACTGCATTCGTTTTGGGAGGTGCTTTGTGGTTTGCGGGTTTGAAGGGTTGATTCATTAGGCGGTTTGAGAAACGAGGTGATATGTGTAAGGGGGGTATTGGATGTGAGGTGTGGGGTCAGCCATTGCTTGCTGATGCGCCCTTCACCAACTTCCAACTGCGAAGACTTTGCAGGGCCCGGGCGTCTCCGTGGGCGGCGCTCGAAGAGCCTTTGGCCACCCTGGCAGCAGCGCAAAGTTGGATCTGGGGGTTTGGCTTCGACTATAGTGTTTCGGTAAACGGGATTGGGGTTGAGGGTTTCGGGCTCATGTGCTTTTGCCACGCGGCTAGGTGTCTTGCACCAGAAGTTGCTGCAGGGCTGGAATCGCTGTCTCGATGAACCACGCTGGCATGCTGCAGATATTCGAGGGCTTGCGCCAGCTCTTGCGCAGTTTCCAATACTTGCATCAGCGTCCCTTGCTGCACCCTGGTTTCGCACGTGCTGTCTGCTAGATCCAAGGTATAGCCCGCGAGGACTTGGGTGTCGTACACATGGTGCACCTGCGCGATGTGAGGTGGACCAATCCCCACAACATCTCAGCATCTCGCAAGATGCCGTGACTGTCTTGGACAGCCTGCATCTCCCGAATTTCGAGAGGGCACCTTTTGTCATATTCCTGCGGCCTTTTGGCTCTCTTGAGAGCCACTCGGAATCCAGTCATCTTCCTTGCCCGGTAAACCATCGCTGTGGCCCCTTCACCTATGTGCTTCTCCACAGCAACCTTCCGAAGGCATTCTTCTATTTCAAGGCCTGGTTTCAGACAAGATTGCCTTGCGCTTCCATGGGTGAGATTACGTGCTCCTCGGCATTGCATCTACCTCGGACACGAAGAGGAAGGCTAATGCACTCTCCCGGGCCGCATCCTTCCTTTCAGCCTCATGCTGTACGACGTCGAGGACCGCCTTTGGTCTGGCCTTCCCAAGGCCCAGCCGTATTGGGGGTTAACTCAGGTACCCTCCACCTAATCCTCCTCCCAAAGTTTGGACGAACCCTTTTTGCGTTCATTTCCCACCCCGCTCCCCGCCAGGCCCGCCGTGATTTTGCCTGCTTTTTCCACCCTCCCCAACGGCCCGCCCCTTTTCCTGCCGTTTTTGGGGTTTTTTTGCACTCCGCGCAATGCAACTATGCGGTCGCGGGGTCTATGCACTATTTTGAACCGGTAATGTTGTTTCCTGCGATGAAACTCTCGTGGGACTGCGTGTGACTCCTGCCCATCTTCAAAAGAACGGTGATGGAACATCGATCAGTTTGCAGTCCCCCTGCGAGCATTGCAACAACCATGGGCCCAACTGCGCGCACTGGAATTCAAGCCCGGGCCTCAGGCTCTCCTAAACCCTAAACCCCCAAACCCCAAGTCTTCAAGGAAATCTCGAGCCTCATGGCCACGCCCTGGATGATGACCTCAGTGCGCTGGAGCCCTAAAGCTGGGGATACGGGTTTTAGCTTCGAGCAAGCCTGCATTCCGAGGCCGCAGAGTCCTCGGCTTCGCGTAAGTGGAAGTACTAAATTTCGGGCTCGGTGGAAGACACCCACCTGTCCGCTTGATTCAAAATGGAGTGAGTGTTCAATTGCAGGCTCACACCTGGCGACTAGTCTAGGACTAAAGATTCACAACTCCGCGAGCCTGCCTCTCGTGAATTTGCCTGTGACATTTCACTGTGCCAGGTTCCAGAGTTCAGGATGCGGTCAGTCGAAACACTACGTAGTACTACGGCAGGAGCGTCTCATGATCGTCCTGTTCGGGGTCAACATGACCACCATCATGCGATTCCTGAGCAGCATCAGCATTCATGTAACATACCGTTTACATCATAGCATCTTGGTCGTCACCGTCGTCGCTGTCGCATTCATTCAGCAACACCGTCGTCATCAAATTCGGAAAGCCATCACAACCCTCATGTGGAGATCATCGCCATCAACATACGTCGTCATCGTTAGCCCCGACATCGTCACCATCGTCATCACCGACATCAAAGTCACCATCGTCATCATCATCATCATCACCATCACCATCACCACCATCATCATCATCATCACCATCATCATCATCATTATCCTCGTCGTCGCCATCGCATAGCTCTCAGAGAACTGGCACTGTGTAGCCTAGTGGCAGCGAGTCGGAAGCAGGCGAAAGCCACATAGAAGCTCCAGTGGTCGATGGGGTAGTGGACCTTGAGAGAAGTGTTTCAGGGCTTCGGGGGGCAGTGGACCTTCGGGATCATGGCGTGCTGGACACATCCTGGTCCTAGTGTCACTCAATGCACCATCATCATCATCGTCATGGGAGTGCAAATGTAAAGGATTCGACGTCTGTACACACGGACATATTTGCAAGGTTCCGAAGCAGCGCGGGCGCCCTTTTGCTTTGAGAGCATGCTCGGGCGGGCACACCACCCCATGCGACTTCACGGCCTGTTGTTGAGGTGAGACAGGGCTCCAAGAAGAACACTATGAAGGCGATGGCGGCTCCGTCTGCTCACCAGCGTCGCTGATGTCTTGCCTTTCCTGCATCACACGGCGTTCCTGAAAAATTGACTGAGGTCCTGCAAACTGCAAACCAAAACTGAGTTCTGACTCTAACACAGGACCGCCATGCTTCAACCCTAAACCCTGCACCCAAGAGTCAGGGATCACATGGTCGCTAAAGTCCCACGAGAATCGAGAAGAAGCCTTATTTAATCAAATCAACCGAAAATGCCCAAGAAACACTTGCTGCGCAAGTCGGCCTCGTCATCGTCCACAGTCCTGGTCTCTGACACGAACCTGCAGGCAGGGGTGAGATACGACGACAGGGTGTGATTGCACGACCCTCGAGCTGGAAGATCACTCGATTAGAACTCCAACGTTCCTCATCACCGAAACGAGACGAAGTGAAGTCCGCTTATGCCACGACTATGCGCGCATCATGAAGCGCAGCCCGAGGAAATACTATCATTAGACTACAGTAACACCAGCAGCCACTCTACTTCTACTACTGCTGACGCTTACTACTATTGCGCCTCCGGCTGCGACTACTTCGCGTACTGCTAACTGCGCGGATCATGTCCATCCATGGCAGCGTCATAGTCTTATCCTACAGGTGTACACATAATTCGTCCTGGATGGTGTCTTGCATGATAGAGTATGTAAATACATGTGTGTGTGTGTATGTATATATGCATATGTATGTGTGTATATATATATATGTACATATATACATATATATATATATATATACATATATACATATGCATTACATATATACGTAAGATTGTGCATATATATATATATATATATACATATACAGGATGTTGCAGTCGAGTGGCTTGACGGAAGGTTGCGGAAGGCGTCGCTTCGCCTTAGCCTTGGAGACGAGTAGACGCGGTTGCCTCAAGCACCATGGGGTTAGGGCTTTAGGGCTTTAGGGTTTTAGGGTTTAGGGTTTGGTTGGGGTAGTTCTCTAACTTATGGTCCCTTTTAGGTTCCCCCTTTTTGAATAAGGGTGCTGTACTATTTTGGGGACCTCAACAGGGACCCTAATTTAGAGAACCACCCAATGATCTCAGGCTTCTAAAACTTCGCAGAGTAACTCGGAATGCCATATTAAAGGAAATGGGAGTTTGCAGTTTGCTAGAAATAGTGGGCAGTGCTAAACCCTTAGTTCCAAGAAACCTCCTGGTGCTCAGAGTTGTACTCCTTGACACCCTCATTCTCCGAGGCTCCCGGCGAAGACCCCGGCCTACCATCAAAGCCTCAAGTGGACCTCCAACCCCTCCAGATCATGAACCTTGAATTCAGCGCTTAGCCCCACGCCCCTCAATCAAAATATAGAAATTACAAGACACTTATAAACACAAGTGTGATAACAAGAATGGTGCCAATAATGATACTAACAATGGCAACACCGCTCTGCACCTCGGTCGCGGCAACGGCTTCCTTTCCTTCGGGGTGCTCGTTCTGTACTTTGAGAGCATAGGGCTTTGGGAGCACTAGAGCCGTTTTCGTGTGGAAGCTTTGCGGAGCTCTTTGTCTTCTTTAGGGTTCAGGGCTTGGTCCCTCTGCCTTTGAGGTTCCGCTGAGGGTTTCAGGTTTTGGTAAGTTCGGGGCCGTTGGTGTGCCCTGAAAGAGCCCTCATAACTAACCTTGTACTAACCTGATAGTAACCCTCATAGCAGCCCCAAGCAACCGCCCGGCAGGGGTGGGTTCCGACGTTGAGCAGATTGACGCTTTGGAAGCTGCTGAGCATTTCTTTGGAACTTTAGAGTATACGCTCGGGTCTTTGGTCTTTTTTGTGCTTCAGCTCTACCAGATTGGGGAAAGCATGGAATCACTAGCAGCTCGAGAAAAGGACTCGCGGCCCGGACCTGGCCCCTCACCAAATACACTTAAGCTTTCGCGCTTTGCTTCGGGGCTGTTGGGATGTACTTGGAGGTTCAGGGGTAGTTTATCAGTGGGGTTATAAGTCCCCTGATATGGGTGATAAGTATAGCTACCCTACTTATATCCCTACTTATAACTCTCCTTACTTATACCAACCCATGAACCTCCAAGTAAGGCTTGCAGGTAGAGGGGACAACGACCGTTCACGCGCGATGCTGCATGAGGTCCCAAGGCCTGACAATCCCGTGAGGAAATGCTACATGCGTCCATACCGCCACAGTGCAGCCCTAACTTGTACTTCAAATCTTTCGACCCGGGATATACTCGACTAGTCTATATTTGACTATATACCATACTATATACTTCATACTATATATAGTGCTATATACTAGACGATCCACTAAACTATATACTAACCATACAAAATACTAGACACTATACTACACTATACAGTGCACATACAACGAAATAACATGCCAAGCCACCTCCGTCGGGAGGCTGGCAGCTCCGGGCGGCTGTCTCGTCCGCCTGGCCCAGGGGACCCCATGCAGCGTTGCACAGCAGAAGCACCCCAACCCTCCTTACGCGCAGTTCGGCATTTACACACGCAGACAAACATATAGATATACAGATGCAAATACATGCACATCTATAATCATCTATACATCTACATGTTCAGAGGAGAAACGGTTCATGGACCTCCCAAGCCTTGGAGCAACAAGCAGAAAGCCGACTCTGCGGGCTTTCTGAAACAGGGGCCCTTTGCAACAAGAGAAAGCATCTCTACTGGCTCTACATTCTACAACCGGGGATCTATAAGGGTTCTGTATTAGAGGCGCCTTACTGTACTGCTCTTAACTGACTCGTTTTGTGTCTTTGTCGATGCTTTGAGGCCCTGATTACGAGAGTGACGCTTTCCTTCTGAATGTTTGAAGAGGGACCCTCGCTAAACCCCAAACCCTAAACCCTGAACCCTTTGTCAAGCGTCGGGCGCTTCCCCTGCAGACGGTAGATCCCGGGGCCTCCTCTTCCATGGAGCTTCGTCCTCTGAGGTGGAGCTACTTTATATATATATATATATATATATATACATATATATATATATATCCCTAAAACCTGAAATCTATTTATATATATATATAGAGAGAGAGAGAGAGAGTGAGTTCAGGGTTTAGGGCTTGAGGGTCTGAATAAATAAAACTTTCTAGTCCACATATCACCATACTACAGACTGTAGACTATACTATACCTCCCATAGGCAGAGGGACGACAGACAGATAGTTAGAGAGACAGCGAGATATATACTGTAGATAGATACTTAGAGAGAAATGTTTGTAGATAGGTAGATAGGTGTATGGGTGGACGGGCAGGTAGGTAGGCAGGGAGCTAGGCAGGCAGGGAGGTAGGTAGAGAGAGAAAGAGATAGAGAGCTCGAGAGATGGACGTTTGGGTCTGCTCGGGGTCTACCTAGTTTTGAAATCTTCGTGGTTTGTGGAGTCTCCTCCCCGGCCTGGTGAGGTATTATACATACATGTACATGTGTACGCTGTACAGGGGTCTGTGTATGCATGTTGGCCTACTGGCAACACAAGTCCAGTCAGATGCCCCCCATTTATTGCATTTGTCTGCGCTTGGACGTGCATACATACATACATGCGTGCATGCATACATACCTACATGCATGCATGCATACATGCAGCATACATACGTGCATAACGTATGCTGCGTGAATACATACATACACGAACACATACATAGAGCGTCTGTGCTGTATCTGTGCTCTGCTTTATGTACAGCCCATTGCCTAGAATTCGCAAGACAAGCTCACTATTGACGCAAGTACTGTGAGAAGCATGCACAGTGCTTTAGAAACAGAACATTTATATTTAGTCGCGATTGTGTAGTATTCATACTTGCTACGTTTTGAGAACTCTGCACCCGGACATACCAAGCCTCTAAACTCTAACAATCTGAACCAAGGAAACCGCAAATCCTGCCCTCGTGGGTGGCACGGAGGTCCTCTTCATGGCCATTGGCCAAACTCTCCTGCACCTCTCATGGGTTTAGGGTTTCGGTTCAGGCTTGCGGGGTTTAATTAGTGTGTGTTAGCGTGTGTTGTGTGTGTTGTGTGTGTTGTGTGTGCTGTGTGTGTTGTGTGTGTTGTGTGTGTTGTGTGTGTGTGCGCTTTTAAGGCCTTTTTCCTCCTAGCAGGTACCCGAAACCCCCAAGGAGACTATGCTTTGGGAACGACACAATCAGAATGGTGCTCTTAATCCCATATGAACCTAAACTCAAACCCTCAATCCTAAACCCTGAGCCCCTAAATCCCTGCGAAACCTTACTACACCCTCACAACCCTAAACTCTAAACCTTATTGAATTCAAAATGAATTCCTACACTGTAAACTCTTAACCTCTACACCCCAGGCACCATTTAACCCCTACGCCCCAAGCCCTTAACCTTCAAACCCTTGAACCCTAAAATGCAGAAAGCAACCTCGCCTGAAACTGCGCATCTGCGGCGGTCGGCAGGGGCTGGCATTGATTGGGTTGACAGTCAACGCAAGGTTTTTTTTTTTTTGAACGCCTTTTTCCGACTGCGAGAGTGGAATCCCGGTTGGGAAAGCGGTTTCGGACCCCTCAGCAACTCATTCTTGATGCCCTGGACCCTGGTTCTTCTCACTCGGCTTCACGATCCGGTCGACCCTGTTCTTCATCACCATTCGGACCCTCGTTCTCAGGCTGACCATTCACCATCGACCTCTGATCCCCATCACCTTGCGTTCCATGCTCCACGTCAAGGACAGTGCACTGTGGCCCCGAGTCTGAAAGATTCATAGTCCCTTCTGCAGCTACCAGTACAGCATCCCAGGTAGGTCTTGCCACGTCACCCACAGCATTCCCAGAATTCGCAGGTAGCACCAGCACAGGCCCACATCCGTCAGGTCCGGGTACTGTAGCAGGCAGAACACCATGAACGCGTTGTGTAGTCATCAGATTGAGGACTGCCAGGCCGTACCTATCCATCACCTGTGTCTCACGAAGCCATCCGTCCTTCCATTGTCCGTAAACCCTCTCGTACTCCATGAAAGACAGCGGTCCCACGTGCATGGCTGTGTCCTGGGAGTCGTTCTGCGATGGAGGTACGGGTCGAGCGGGAAGGCCTTCTGTCGTCGCAAACTGAGCCTCGAAGAACTGGAGGACTTCCCGGCCATAGAGGTTAATCACTTGTTTGTCCCCCAATGTACCCGCCAACCACTGTTCATAGAGTTGGGTGTATTGGGCGAAGTTCAGGTTGGGGCACGATGCGGTGGCTTGCTTTGCTTGCAGCTGCAACTCCCTGCGGCGCTTCTTTGTGTCCGGTGTGAGTTGCGTCGCCACTTCGTCCGGGTCCACTGTAACTTCGGTGTGCATTTGGACCGACAAGTCAAGCCGCCCATGTTCAGGAACCTCCAAGCGCCAGGCACGTCCCATGCTTGGCCCCGCTGTGTCCCCGGACGATGCGACTTGTGCCTCCACCCGGACAACCATGTGTCGAGCACGCGTCCTCGGAGGGCTGGCACGTGCGAGCTCTTGGTCGACCTCCCACTGCTCCCAGTCCCTGTAGTTGGCAGCTTGGTGCTGCAGTACGGCTCGCTCCTGTGCCCGCATGTAGTAGAACTCGGCAGTGGCATTCTCGTCCTCCGACCCTTGGTCCTGAGCAGGCCCTGTGGTGTGACCCTCCGCCTCCTCTGCTGCTGCAATCAATGCCGCCTCATCCACCGAGTCATTTGCGACCACCACCGAAGGTTCGCAGATCCCCGGCAGGTACTCTGCCAAGGTCGCTAGCCAGCCTCTGGTCCAACAGTCGGACCCGTCATTCCCAGAGCTAGCCGTTGCCACCTCCGGCTCCGCCATAACCAAGAGGAGCGCCTGCATCTGGGCCGCCATTCCGTCTTCGGCTACCGGCCCCAACGAGCGGAGGTGCCCCAGTAGACAGTTCACGTGATGCCCCCGGGTGTGCACAGCCTGACTTGCAAGTTCAGTCTGTAATCTGGAGATCAGGCGTTGCCATTTGTCCTCCACCGAGTCCCTTTTAAGCATCGTTTGGACGAGGCCTTGTTCATCATCATCATCCAGGGTCACCTCTACTGTATCACCCTCCGGCTCCGGCTCCTCCTCGTCCAGCTCGACAAGCTGTAGACACGCCTCATGACACAGTTCCCCGAGCTCCACCATCATGGCGCGGATGAAGCTCACAACCCCAATGCTCAGGACAGCTCGGTCAGCCTCTGTGCGATCCCTCAAGAGCAACAGCATGTGGCGGTACCGAGCGTTTTCGATGATGGGCCCTCCATGCGAGACCGGCAGACCATCATTTCCTTCCGGTACAAGCACGTGCCTCCTCCAGAAGTCCATGGCGTCCGTCACATCGATAGTCGGGCCGCCGGCGGGTCGAGAGCCCGAGGACCCACTGGGCGAGGCTCCACTCGCGAGCCCAGATCCCGACGATCCACCAGGTAGCTGCCGACGAAGGTCTGAATAAACCCGGATATCGCACCCTCGGGTAGTTCTTGCCGATGGTGCCGTGCGAGGTGCCCGCCTGGGATCTCTACGACGACCTCCTCCATGACAATCAGCCGGTGCTTCGCGGATTCTCACTGGGCGCCGTTCGAGCACACGTCACCGGTTGGCTTGTCCATCCCGATGCCGACGAGGCGCCCCGCGACCACATCCGCCCGACCTCGACCGTCCATCCCGGTGCCGGCCTCCACTCGTATCCATAAGGCTCGTCTCCTCACCATCGTCTCCCTCATCAGTTCCCTCGTCCGGTGAGTTCTCCCGCCATGGTTCCCGATCACGGCGATGCGGTGAGCGTGATCTGGAGAGTCCTCTCCGTTCGTCAGCTTCGGCATCCCGCAATGCCGGAGCCAGTTCGAAGTGGCTGTGCCCTGCCTCCACAAACCATTGCTCCTGTCGCCAATTCTCCATCGCGATCGGGCAAATCTTCCATAGCCACTGTCGTTTTAGCCGTCGGAGAATTGACCTGAGCACCCTTTGACAAGCTTCGTCAGTAGGCGGGTCCCGCACTCCGGCGTCCACAGGGGCAGGCCGGTGCACAAAGATTGCCCGGCTGAGCCCATTAGCCAGGATCATGGTGTCCTCGATGAAGCGGGTGTCTCCATCAGCCCACAGCAGATCATGAAGACGCTGCGCCACTGCACGCCCATTGTGCCCCATATCCACCAAGTTCCGGATATCTTCCACCATGTCCCACCACCACAGCGGCGTTGGTACACCTTCAAAGGGCTCGTCAAAACCTTGTGCCAGCACCGGGGTGAACACCGAGAAGCCAAGGGATAAGGCAGAGGTGGCATCATCCTCCTCGTCCGTCACATGTGGCTCACCTTGAGCTTCATCTCCCGGTGTCCGTTCCTGCGGCATGCCCCTCGCCAAGTAGGTACCGTCAGGGAAAACAGCAACAGCATGGAAGAGCCCGTAGGGGAACTCCGAGGGGTTGGCAATGCCTGCAGCACCTCCACTTGTACCGGTCGTCCCAGTGCTCGAGGCAGCCATCGGGTCGCCCTCGCCATTCATCCGGGCAAAGATTTGAGCAGCCCATTTTGTGCATTCGTCCATCTCATCCGCATTTGGTTCCCGAGCTCCCTCCCGGCTTGCATCGCCCAGTATCACCGGTAGACATTCTCGAGCACACCGGTGTCCCGCCGAGGAGGCCGAGCGAAGAAGGTCTCGAAGCGTCAGTGCCGCACATTTGTGTAGGCCCCTGGCACGAAAGCCAGCAAAATCCCGCTGTGCTTCTTGAACCCAAAGTTCCCCTGAATGAGGTTCCGGGTTGGCAGCCACGGTCTGCATCAGCAGGAGCGCGTCACCCTCCAAAGCTCGGTGTGGGGTTGTTCCGTCATGTGGTAGGTCAGAAACCGCACTCTCGAGGAGATCAGGGAGGTACCGCTTCCGCCGAGCACATTCGGGAAAGGCAGGATCGTGGTCAGCAGCCGGAAGAGCTTCCACCCTTGGGGCCCACGGCATCTGGGAGCAAAATGCCCCCGCATCCAAAGAAATCGCACTGCAAAAGCCATCACGGGGAATGCAGGTACCGCTCCCTTCAGGAGCAGAAAACATCAAAAGCGAAAGCCAAACATGAAAGCCGCCCATTGCGGCAGCGGTGGCGGCAGGAGCTGCGTGAGTTGCCAACAGTCTCGAGCGCTGAAACAATCAGGGATTCAGCCTTCACAAGCAGCACTCGGACATGGCCCTCCGAAACCCTGTACACGAGCCCTCGTCACCACAGAAAAAGTAGAGAAGAAACCGACAGACATTGACTAGTACTCGTTGGCAATACTCAGTTGACGACCTGATGTCCACGGCAGGTCCATGCGATCCACCCACCGTTGTTCCCGTTGTCGCCAAACCACCCTATCCCTTGCCACGGTTCTCCACTCCCCTTCCGCAGCTGCATCAAGGTTTTGTTCCAGGAGGGTGAGCCGAGCAAAATGTTTGCCGTTGTGCTTGATGCCATCCGGGCGGTGCTTCTCAACAGACCACCAACCCAACGTCCGAAAACCCTCCAAGATCGAACTGATGCATGGCGATGACACGAAAGCACCCCTAGCTCGATGACCTGCGAACTGCCAGTACCTCCTCAACCACAGTGTGGACCATCGCTCACATTTAGCATTAGTCAACACTGCTCTCGCCGATCGAACAGCCCTGAGACGAAAGTCCGTCCGCGATTCCCCCTTGCGACGCCCGAGCCGAAGGAGCCACACAAGGAGCTGCAGCTGGACGCTGTTCATCATGGACATAGCAGCTTTGTCCGGTGGCACCGACGCGATACACCAAAGAGCAGAGGCCCCGACTATGCGCTGCATGACCCTAACCCTCGAGTAGAGTTGCCCCTGGGCACGAAGAAGGTGGCGGATCTCCCAGAACTTGGCCCGACATCTGGTAGCGAGTGGGGAGACCAGGCCACAGATAGATTGACCCACATGAAGGCGAAGACCCATAACGGACAGGTGATCACTGGCATGTAAGACTTGTCCCTCCACTTTCAGCAGGTGAGGCCCAGGGCACTTGGGGGAGCAGTAGAGCTGACACTTTGCGAGGTTAACCCTGAGGCCATAGCGAAACAAAACCCGCGACAGTTCGGAAATGCGCTGTTGCAGTGCCTTTGTACCCAGGGTCCACAACACACCATCATTGAATCGCGAGTTCCATGAGCATCGAGAAGAAGGCTGGAGACTCGATCCCCCCCTGACGAATGCCCTTACCAACCTGAATCGTGGATTCACCGAAAGGAGTCGAGAGGATCGCATCGTTATTCGCCAGCAACCCCTTCCAGCACTGCAATTCAGGCCCTGGTCCTAGCTTCTGCGTGAGCTTGGCGATCAACACATCCCTGTCGACATCGTCAAAAGCACGGCTGATATCGACTTTGAGTGCCGCCATGCCCCCCTGCCACTCTCTCTCCAACTCGAAAAGACGGATCAAGGAGAAAGTAAAATCATTCGTCTGTCTGTGGACACCAGCACATTGAGGAGGATACCGTAGTCGTATCTGATGAAGACTGCGATTCAACAGCATCCGGCTGAAAAGTTTCCCCACCGATGAGTTCAAGGCGATTGGACGGAGATCACGTGGGCATTGTGGGTGCGCAATCTTCGGCAGCATCACGAGCAGAGGAACACTCCAGTCGCGGGGGACCACCTGCGTGGCTAGTACACGATTGAAGTACTCGACCACATGCTCCGCCCCGCCCTTCGCGCGGCAGATCCCCTTGAGAAGCTCCCGCGAGGTGAGGTCAATGCCCGCTGCTTTCCGACCCTTGAGCTGCCCCAACCCTGTCCAGAGCTCCTCGACAGTGAACCCCTGCACCTCCAAGTCCGAGGGAGCGACGACAGGATCTCTACGCTTGCTAGAGTACACCCCCTGGAAGTGACGATGTATGCACTCATGTGGATCCCCTTGCTGTCGAAGTGCAAAGTCCACGTCCCACCCTTCGTTGCGAGTGCCCTTGACTTCCCTGATAGCATCCCAGTCGCCTCCTGCCGCCCTTTGCAAACGTTGGGCTTCCCACTCCTTACGTGCAAGCTTCCGAGCTTTTAGGGCAGCCTTCCACAAGGCAGCAGTGCCACGCAGTTTTGCCCGCTTGAAGAGTTCACGAACATCCTGAGGGTCCTTATATGCAAGACTCGGTGCTGGTTTGGTATGTGTGGCTGCCAAGTTCTCCAGGATGCTTTGGTTGATGTTGGTGATCGTCTCAAAGGGAGCACAAACAACCCTTGCCCTGGTAGACCTCCTCTGGGACTTCCGACTCCACGCAACATGAAACACCCCTTGCAATACCTCATGGTCCGTGCCCCCCGCCAAATAGGAGTCCTTGTGGATGTAGGTACCGGCAGCATGCAACCCTCTACTGGCGAAGATGTCAATGTGTTGCCCTTTCCTCCCCGCCTGACGCGGCCGACAAGTTGGCCACGAGAGCTGGTCCGCATTTGGCGCAATCATGTTCAACCCTTTGTCATGCAAAGCCTTCATCAGGATCCCTCCTTTACCCTCCCTTGCCACCGAGGAAACCACTGCATCCTGAAAGGCCCAATGGAAAGGCGTGTTGACATCTCCCTGGAACACGACACGCTTGGCACTGCACGGCAACCCCTGGAAGTGATCCTCGACCTCTGCCTCAAAAGTCGCCACCGTCGACCCCGGGGTAAAGTGTGCCGTGCCCACCCATATGATCTCCTGCGGCTCGGCAAGGGAGCGAAGACGAAACCAGGTACCCTTCCCTGTGCAAACTCGCTTGGTCAAACACCACGACTCTGTGCAATACATCAGCCCTGACCCTCGCCAAACATCCCCTCGTCTATGCGTGACCAGTGTCCAGTGCCCATGCTTCTCAACTGCCCAACCCTCGGCACCTCGCGGATATTCCTGAAGCAAGAACACTGAGTCCTTTTCAAGCTGCAAGGGCACAGCGTCAGAGAAAGTCCGCGGGAGATCTTGAACCTCCACGCCCCCGAGGTTCCAGCCGAACACCATGAGCTTGTTGTCACCGCGATCAGCTTCCTCCAGAGATCAGCGACGTGCATCCTCAAGTGCTTTCTGCACATCCTTCTCCCTCAGTTTCAACCCCTCGGCCAGTAGCTTAGAGGACACCCATGGTTTTGCCTCGAGCTCGTCACGGACCAGAACACCCCTCATATCGGTGCCGGGCGGCACGGGAAAGTCGGAGCTTGCCACCAGATGCTCCCCGCTCCACACGGACCCCGTCGCCCACTCCACATCCAAGTTCGCCTCCGTGATGTCCATAAGCGTCGCCATGGCCCGCTTGACCCACCCTGCGTGCGCCGATTTCTCGCGCTCCGCACGGGTCTTCGAGTAGGAGCACCAGATCCGTCCACCATGCTTGCTCACCAAGCCGCCTGTGGAAAAGGCGAGCACAATCTTATGCATCCGGGCACGCATGTCCTGGTAGGTCTCGCCACTGCGCTGTTGGAACCCAGATAGAGCCATGCTTCGTCTTGCCCCCGTCGTGAAAGGCTCGTGGTCGATCAGATCCTGGACCCCCAGCGACTTAAGGAACCCTTGCAGGTCAGCGAGAATATGCTGGCGCCGGCTTTCGCGGGGCCACCCGCCATACACCAGAGTCCTTGCCCTCCTCGCGGAGTCGTCCCCTGCCAACGCCTGAAAGCGAGGTGCGGCCGCCCCCTGCTGGAGAAGCTCCTCGATTTGCTTTTCCAATGCCCCTACCCTGGCATCCATCTTGTCAGCTCGCGTGTCAACCTCCGCCAGTCGAGACTCCAGTGTTCTCTCAAGTCGGTTCACGGCCTTGTCCACTGCACCCGCTTGGAGGTCAGTGAGCTGCTGCGTCTGTTCCGCAAGGATGCCCCGAAGGACTCCCAACGTCACAGGTGCGTCCGGCATGGGCGCCGTCCGCTTCGGACTACGAAGCCCCTCATCCGAGCTGCTAGGCACAGAGACATCCTCTCCCGGGACCGGCTCTCCACGTTTAAGTCCACGAGACATGCTATAGCCCTTCCGCAGAATCGGGTAGCCGAGCTCCCCCAGGGCCTTCAGGATCCGCCAACTTCTCGTGAGTCAACAGGATCGGAACCAGGTCGCGGTTGTCGCGAACCTCCTCCCTGAGCGCCACACAGCAGAGCAAGAGAAAGGGCCCGAGGAAAGAACAAACCCTCAGCACTTGAGCCAAAATGGCTTGAGCTCAACGCAAGGTTTAGGGTTTAGGGTACAGTGCGGTTTTACTAGTATGAGGATTCTATCAAGGTTTGGGACTAGGGTTGAGGGTCGAGGGTTTAGGCCTCGTGCCATCGTGGTCTCAAGACATTTCTACTATTCAAGGTTCACTGGCAAGCTTTCAGGTTTAGGGCAGAAAGCTGGGCCTTGCCAGGGTTTTAGCCTGACTCCTGCTGATACATGTTTTCAGTACACACACATACACATACATATACATATACATAAACATATCTGTATATATACATATATATATATATATGTTTGTTTATTTACTTACGTACGTACAAACCTACATAGATGCTTACATGCATACATATAATATGGGATTGAGGGGCCCTGCTCAGGTGAACGACCATCGACCTGACATCAGGAGCCACGAACCATGAGCCACGCATGACAAACTGGTCTTCACGACCTAGGTTTCAGGCTTAGGCACTATGGCTGATGAGCTTTGGCAAGAGTTCTCTAGTCCTTCTGTTGTGAGCCCCTGCTATCACCCCTAGGTGGTCTCGCATAGTCAGGGCTCCTTGTCTTAAGATCCTGACATTTGGCAAATTAGTCAAGGTCTAGTTTCGGGTCCCTTGGTTTTTGATACTCAAACATGTGTTGCCATCTCACTTCGGTGATGGGAGATGGTAATACCAAACGTCACCCACCGTCGTGGCGCAGTTAGCAGGCCTTGTCCGATATCCGAAGGAAAAGCACTACAGTACATTACTGCAAATGCGCAGAAAGTCATACGGTTCCGGCCTGTGTCGATGAATCGGTCTCGTCCGGGGCGGTGAGCGACAAGGCCGCCTAGCAAAACCAGCAAAGCATGGGATGTGTTAGCTTCTGGCTGCGTCTGTCACTGCGAGCGGCAGAAACACTTGTCTTGTTGTTGCCCTGCAGTGCTACCAGTGGCAACAAACGACAAGATGGAAGACGCAGAACAGACAAGCCCCCCGAAATCAAAGATGTGTATACGAACATACATACCTACCTACTTTATTTACCTACTTACTTGCTGACTTCCATCCGTCCATCCATCCATCATCCCATCCCATCCAATCCCATCCCATCCAACCATCCACGCCTGAATCCATCCCTGAAGTGTTCGTGGGCCGGGGCCAGGATTAGGTACAACGTTCATGGTCATGAGGCTTGTCTGATTCACTGGTGCATGCAATCGCCGATCTCGTATCATCCAGGTAGCCTACCATTTTATGACGGCTCGAAGATTGATTGTGGACAGAGACCGCCGTTCCAGGCTGACTGCGGCTGCTACCGCTCCCCCTACTGAAGCTGCTGTTGTTCCTGCTGCTCCTGCTCCTGCTCCTGACGTTCTTCCTACTGCTACTGCTCCCATTCAAAACTGATGTTCCTCCTACTCCTCTTCATACTGCTACTACTGCTACTACTGCTACTACTACTGCTGCTGCTGCTGCCGCTACCACTACCACTACTCCTACTACAGCTAACTCCTACGACTCCTGCTACTCCTACCACTACTACTCCTATTACTGCTCCTCCTCCTCCTCCTCCTACTACTACTACTACTACTCCTACTACTACTACTAGTACTCGTACTAGTACTAGTACTAGTTCTACTACTACTGCTAGTGCTACTGCTAGCGCTACTCCTACTCCTACTCCTACTCCTACTCCTACTCCTACTACTACTACTACTACTGCTACTACTACTGCTACTACTACTACTACTACTCCTGCGACTACTACTACTACTACTACTACTACTACTACTAATAATACTACTACTACTACTACTACTACTACTACTACTACTACTACTACTACTACTACTACTACTACTACTACTACTACTACTACTACTAGTTCTGCTACTACTGCTACTGCTACTGCTCCTGCTCCTGCTACTACTACTAGTACTACTACTAGTTCTACTACTACTGCTACTGCTGCTACTACTACTACTGCTACTGCTACTGCTACTGCTACTGCTACTGCTACTGCTACTACTACTACTACTACCACTACTACTACTACTACTACTACTACTACTACTACTACTACTACTACTACTACTACCACTACTACCACTACTACTACTACAACCACTCTACGACTACGACCACGACTACGACTACTACTAATAATAATCATAATAATACTACGACTCTTGCGACGACGACGACGACGACGACTACTACTACTACGACTACAACTACTACGACAACGACTACTACTACGACTACGACGACGACTACTACTACCACCGCTACACTGCCACGACTGCGACTATTGGAGCCTGCTACCTGTAAAGTCGACAAACTACTACCACAGCGTCACTTGCTGTGCTGCTGCGGTTTCCTGTTACCAAAACTGCAAAGACGAGTACTACCCAATTCAGGCGTAGCGCCGGGACAGCACACCATTGACCCGAAAACACGACCATGTCACATCGTTCACAGGGCCAAGACCTCGCAAGACTCGAAGTACTCCTTGCACGAATGGCCGAACTGGGCAAGAAACCTCGGCATTCAAATCCCGGAGGGTTCGGGGGATGAACTCTTTGGATTTCAGGGTCTGTCCTGCAAGGAAAGGACGCTTCTGGTTCTGCCTCTTTGAATCCTGCCCCTAGACCCCAAGCACGCGCATTTGATCGAGATTTCGCCCAGCACAGGCTTGCGCCAATGCAGAACACTTCACTTCGTTGCATGCCAAGGTTGGGGAGGTTAGAGCTGATCGGCATGTCGGCTGCAAGTTTTCCGTTTGCTTAGTGGCTTAGGCGACTTAGTGACTGAGGTTCGATTAGCTACCGCACTTGGGGCTTTCAGTAGCAACAACTTCTTGAACTTATCGCTCTCCTACCTGTTTGGGTCGCCTCAACATTTTTGAGTAGAACTGAATTTAGCCGAACAAGCTGCCGAGGGACCCTTCCATTGCTGCCCTCGCATCAGGAATGGAAACAGATCTCTTGCTGCGCTCCTCCGTTTAGGATTTAGGGTTTAGGATTTAGGGTTTAGGGTTCGTAATTCGAAGCTCGACGTACCAAACTCACGACGTGAAACAGAACTAAATTCACAGTTCATATCCGTAGCCCGTGACCATCCACCGTGATCGAAATGATGGTCATAGTAGCAGTATGCATCACTCCAAGAGCAAGAAACTCAGACATGATTCATTATGAATTCAATAAGCACTTCGGGGCTCAAAGCACAGTTTTAGGGTTCTTCACCTTCGGCTTGAGGAGGATCATATGGAAGTGCCAGATTCGACAGAACGTCCGTTTTGCTGTTCCAGCGCTGCTCGACGGGCTGTCCTCAATTTCGGCATTCAGCCGCTCCAGCATCTCCTGCAAAGGCACACACCAGCATCTGAGCGCAGCACTAACAACAGCAGCGGCAACAGCAATACAAGCCGCCGGAGCAAGAATAGCGGTGAATAGCGCAGGGCAGTCACCGAGCTATCGGATGCTCTCCTGATCCCGCTTGCGGCTGGCTTCCAAGTTCTGGACCGCCTGGTGCAGGAGAAGCCGTGAAGTGACGATTCGGGGATATTCGGGGTCTAGCAGGCTGGCACATCATATGGACCAGAGGCTTGACCCATGCTCTTGCGTGCATATACATACATGCATACATACCTACATATAGACGTGCGTAGATGCAGCAGTTGTATGTTCTACAGACATACACGCAAAAATGTTGGCCTGCAGTTCCCCACAGGTCAAACCAGCTGCCCACGCATTCCGTCACTATCTGTCTGTTCTCGTATTTATACCGTGTGTTCATATGTATTGAGAGAGAAAGAGGCGCGCGTGTGTGTGTGTGTGTGAGTGTTTGTGTGTGTGTGTGTGTTTGTGTGTGTGTTTGTGTGTGTGTGTGAGTGCGTGAGTGTGGGTGTGCGTGGGTGTGAGTGTGTGTGTGTGTGCGGGTGTGTGTGGGTGTGAGTGTGTGTGGGTGTGTGTGGGTGTGTGTGGGTGTGTGTGGGTGGGTGTGTGTGTGGGTGTGTGGGTGTGGGTGGGTGGGTGTGTGGGTGTGTGTGGGTGTGGGGGGGTGTGGGTGTGGGTGTGGGTGTGGGTGTGGGTGTGGGTGTGGGTGTGTGTGTGGGTGGGTGTGGGTGAGTGTGTCTGTGTGTGTGTCTGTGTGTGTGTGTCTGTGTGTGTCTGTGTGTGTCTGTGTGTGTCTGTGTGTGTCTCTGTGTGTCTCTGTGTGTCTCTGTGTGTCTCTGTGTGACTGTGTGTGTCTCTGTGTGTGTCTCTGTGTGTGTCTCTGTGTGTGTCTCTGTGTGTGTCTCTGTGTGTGTCTCTGTGTGTGTCTCTGTGTGTGTGTCTCTGTGGTGTCTCGGTGTGTGTCTCTGTGTGTGTGTCTCTGTGTGTCTCTGTGTGTGTCTCTGTGTGTGTCTCTGTGTCTCTGTGTGTCTCTGTGTGTGTGGGTGTGTGCTCTGTCTCTGTGTGTGTCTCTGTGTGTGTCTGTGTGGTGTCTGTTTCTGTGCTTGTGTCTGTCGTGTGCTGTGCGTGTGTCTGTGCGTGTGTCTGTGTGTGTGTGTCTGTTTGTGTGTGTCTGTGTGTGGTGTGTCTGTGTCTGTGTCTGTGT